>JABUQX010050634.1:25000-34855 GCA_015478945.1 Trachelipus rathkii
ATTGTAAGTGATGTGGATGAGAAGAATATGGATAAAGAGAAAATGAAAGAAGATAAAAATAGAAAGAAGAAGGAGAAAGAAGAAAAGAAAAAAGAAGAAGGATCAGAAGAAGAAGAAGACGTCGAAGAATAGAAGACATGAAAGAAGAGTGATAGCAAAAGGTAAGAGTATAGATTCTTTATATAGTAGTGTGAATGAGGAACTGAATGAGAATTATGATGAGGATACTACGTCGGAAGACTCAAGAGATGTTGATGTCAATTTCTAGGAGTGTCCTTATTAGGGACTTCCGAGATAATAAATATAAATGGGTATGACTAAGGATTGTGTTTGTCGTGAATTTTTTAGGGAGAGTATGAGAGTATTGTAAGGAGAAATTCGGATGAAAATAAGTTGTTTTGGGGGTTAAAAGAGTTAGGTGAGTTTTGGAAGGGAGGAATGTATTGATTTTTATAAGGCTTCGGAGTGTGGTGTTGAGCCGAAGTATGAAGTAGTAAAGGAAAGAATGTTGGAACAGGTTGAAAGAGTTAAAGGGGGTGTAAAGTATAGACGTGTGAATGACTTTGATAAGGCTAGGAGAGGAAAGAATGAAAGATTGGATAATTATGCGCATAGGTTGGAAACATTGGCTCGAGTGAAGTTTGGGGATGAGGGGATAAATGAAAACAAAATGTTGATGAAGAAATTCCTGGAGACGATCCCTCCTCCAGTGGCAGAGTTTATAAATGCGAGGCGTAAAGAGAAAATGAGGTGGAGTAGGGAAAGATTGCAGTGGAGGGATGTGTTAGAGATAGTAGAAGATCGGGAGTTTGAGAAGACTGAAAGAGATAGAGAGGAGTATGAGAGGCATGATGTGTACAGTGGTAGGGGAATGAATGAAAGGGCTTCCCCAGTGTCACAGTATAAGTCGTATAGGGATGCTCTTAGGGCCAATCCGTATGAAGTTATGGTAAAGTTCTTAGAGGATTTCTATGGGGGTGAAAATGAAAGACAGGTGAATGCAGGAGGTACGAATGCGATGAGTGCAAGCAGAACACCAGTTGGTAATACGAACATGAGAGAGAATGTTGGGTACAATCAGGGAATGTTGGAGGAAGAATATGAATTAGGACATGCGTACAGAGAGATGCAGGGGTAGGATGTAAGTGTTTTAGGTGTGGTAAAATGGGACATTTGATTTCAGAATGTAGATGGGCAAATGGCGCGTGTTTTAGTTGTGGGCAAGTGGGACATATGGCTATGAATTGCACAGACCCTCAAAGGGCCGGATGTAGGAGATGTGGAGGGATAGATCATTGGGTAAGAGATTGTCAGCAAGGTGTAAATGTAAGGAAGACTGTATGCGGGAATTGTGGGACTGAGGGTCATTTTTCGAGGATGTGCAGGTTCCCAAGAAATACCTGTACATTATGTGGGAAGGTAGGGCACGTGGCTGGTAGGTGTTGGGGAGTAAGACAACCTGGGATGACGCAAATGAATCAAAATGTAGTTCCTGGTAGTAGTGCGAATTTGGGTAATGGAAATGTTGTTGGTAATGGTACGGCTGTAGGTGGTAATAGGAATGTAAGTGTGAATGAAGTAGTGGGTATGAATAATCAAGTAAGGGGAACTGGTCCGGGAAACGAGCCAGTGTAGGGTTTACAGCTGGTGGATCCTTAAGTGGTGGAAAGGGGCTGAGTGTTGCTAGGGAAGGGATTGTAAGTGCGGATGTCTTTTCGGCTGGTCCGGTAGATGAGTGCATGACTATTAAGGTTTATTGCGGAGGTATTGGAGTGAGAGCTTTGATTGATACTGGGTGTATGGTCAGTGTAGTGTATAAAAGTGCGTGATAGGATAATATCCGGGAGATCAGAAAGAGTCTGGAAAAGGGAATATTAAGGGGATTAGTAATATGGTAATCGGTCGTTACAAAATTTAGGGAGTGTTAAGATTGGAGGTATAAGTATGGAAGAAGGTGAGTTCTATGTTATTGATAGTAAGAATGAGAAGTATGATCTGTTGTTAGGGTATAAGTTTTTAAGTATGAATGGGATGATTATTCATCCTGATCGTATGATGATAGAGAAAAAGGTAAATAAGGATGGGAAATGTCAGATGTATGTGAATAAGGTAGGGGATGTAAAGGTGAAATTGGTAAAAGGTGTGGAGGTGTTTGCTCTGGAAGATATGTCTTTGAAAGCGGATGGTGTGGTAAGTGTAAAGGTAGGTTGGAATGCGAATGTAGGTGTGGATGTCGACCAGAATAGCATGTTTCTGGTGGATGGTTATGATGCTAGATATAGAGTTAAAAGGGTTGCATATGTATTTGATGGTATATTAGATATGGATAATCCTAGGGTATGTATGCAGAAGGTGCCTGATGTGAAAAAGAAGAGAGTGAGAGGAATAAGGGTTGGTGATGTGGTCGGTAGTTTGTATTCGGTTCTGATTGTGGGGGGCAGTATGACTGGGGAGCGGTTGAGAGAGAGAGAGTATGAGTTTGCTGGTGATATTGAGAGGAAAGATTGGGTGTATGATGAGATGGTTGAGAAGATACAGTTGCCTGAGGGTTTGAATGAAGTAAGGAGACAAAAGATTGTACGAATGTTGTGGGAAAGGAGGAAAGTGCTAAGCAAAGGCGATGAGGATTTTGGGAGGGCGCAGTTGCCTGAATTCCGTATTGTGTTATCGGAAGATACCCCCATATACCAGCGACCTCGTCACTTTCCTCCCCCAGTTGCGAATGAGATTGAAGAGCAGTGTGAAGAGTTAGAGCGAATAGGTGTGTTGGAAGAGAGTGTGAGTCCTTGGAATAGTCCGATTTGTGCCTGTGCGAAAAATCTGATGGACGGTATTGAGGTTGTGTAATTGATTATCGTAAGGTGATGAAAAAGACAGTGAAAGATATTCCATGTGTGTAGTGTCAGGAATGCTGTGTTAAGTATGTATGGATTGAAAGTCTTTACGAAAATGGATCTGGTGCGTGGATATTATCAGATGCCAGTGGAAGAGAATAGTAGGTGTGTGACTGCCTTTTCGACTGCAAAGCGGCATTATCAGTTTAGGAATTTGAGCTTTGGGTTGGCCAATGCTCCGGCAGCTTTTCAGAGGGCGATGAATGTGGTTATGAATGATTTTCCTAGCAAGAATGTGATGGTGTTTATAGATGATATATTAGTGATGACTGAGACTTTCTCTGAGCATCTGAAGTTAGTGAATGATGTGTTAAAAAAATTGGAGGATGTAAGTATAAAAGTGAAAGTTGAGAAATGTGAATGGTTTGCGGATGAGGTTGAATTCTTGGGACACAAGGTAAGTGCGACTGGGTTAAAGAAAGCGGAGAAGTTTGTTGAAAAAGTTAGGAATTTTCCTAGACCTAGGAATGTTAGAGAGTTGAGGGGATTTTTAGGTTTGGTAGAGTTTGGAAGGAAGTTTATGAAAGATTGTTCTGGTGTAATGTAACCTTTGACTGAATGGACTGGTAAAAAGAAGATTACGATTGTGAAATGGAATGACAGAATGAATGAAGCGTTTGAAAAGTTGAAAGCAGAAGTTGCGAAAGATGTAGAATTAGCGTACCCTGATTACAGTGAGGATGCTAAGCCCCTGGAAGTGTATACGGATGCAAGTGGGTATTGTATGGGGGGTTGTTTGATGCAAGAACAGGTGATTGATGGGATTGAAAGGAAACGAGTGATTGCTTATGTTTCGAAAGCGTTTAGTATGACAGAGCGAAAGTATTCTACAATTGAAAGAGAGTTGGCTGCTTTGAGGTTTTGTCTGAAATCGTTGCGTCCGTTTTTGTATGGTATTAAGTTTGTGGTGCGAACGGACCATCAACCCTTAGTGTATTTGCAGAGAATGAGGAGAGTTGATAGTGGGCTTGCGAGAACTTTGGAAGATTTGAGTGATTTTGATTATGTGGTTGAATATATCCCGGGTGAAAGGAATGAGATTGCAGACTTGATGTCTAGAATGCCAGGGAGTGAGAGAATGAGTGAAACGTTTTTGATCGATCCTGAGTATTTGCCTAAGGGATTGATGAAAGGGAAAGAAAGTCGAGGTGGAGGTGATTCTATGTTTGAAAGTGTGTTGTATGGTTTACAGGATCTAGCCAAGGATGGGTTGGTTTTGAGAGTGCCTGAGAGTATAGAAGAATTGCGGAGGGAAGTTATGACTGAGGTGTGCAAGAAACCTGATCAGATAGGAGTTAAGAAGGTGCGACAGTATGTAAGAGAGTTAAAGACTATGTGTAATGGAGGTGTGATTCCGTTGCAAGAGGTGTTGGTTGTTGTGAGTAAATTGTTTAAAGTAGTTGTGTGTGTGCATTATGGCGGGGAACGACCGGTAATTTATAGGAGTGAGGGGATTGATAGAAATAGTGTAGGTGAGCTGCATTTACAGTGTTTGAGTGGGGTGCATTATAATTGGGTAATAGAGAAAAAGAGTTATGATAGGAAGTATGTTTTGGAAAAGGGAGTAGAAGATTGTGTAATTGAGGATGACGAGGATGCGAAAATGATTTGTCCTGGGGAGATTGAAGAGGTAGTGTATTGTGAACATGGGATGAGTGGTAGAATGGCGGTGAAAGTGCAGGTAGATGGTAAGGTATATTGTGGGTTGATTGATACTGGATCTCAGATTTCTTTGGTGAATGCGTCAGTGGTACGAGAGCTTGAGCAAATGACGTGGCAGATACCTAGGAGGAATACAAGTGTAAAGATAAAGGGGATTGGGGCAGGAGAAATCGTAGCTTGGGAAGAGGTTTTGCTAAAAGTAGAGATAGGTATGTTAGAGAGAGTTGGACATAGGTTTGTGGTGCTTGATGAAGAACGAATGCCATATTGTTTTTTGTTTGGGATAGAATTTTTAAGAATGAATGGGTTGTCAGTAGACGTAGGAAATGAAAGATTGCTGAAAGGGAATCGGGAAATAGTTAGAATGCAGAAGGGGGATGTATGCATGACTAATTTCGTTGGAATGGTAACAGTTGGTGTGGGTGATGAGGAATTGTTGAGTATGAGAGATATTGAAGTGATGCAAGAGGAATGTCCTATGGTCTGTGAGCTGAGAAAATGTATTTTGTCGAATAAGGAAGTGTGTAGATGGGACCAGTTGATAGACGATTTTAAGGTGTTTGCGAAAAAGTTTGTTGTGTGTGAGAATGTGGTGTATTATATTAGGAAAGTGCGAGAGGAAGATTTGTATGTACCAGTATTTTCTGTGGTTGGGGCAGTAGGGATGGCTTTAGTGATTCATCGTAGATATGGACACATGGGAAAGTTTAAATTGTGGGAATGTATGAAAGAGAGAGTGTTTAACCCTTGGTTGCGAAAGATAGTGAAGGATGTGGCGACTACTTGTGAAGAGTGTCAGAAAGGAAAGTATCAGAGAATGTATGTAAAACCTCCTGTGTTGAGAATGGATGTGAGGGAACCTTTTGAGTTAGTGGTGATTGACTGTGTTTCTTTGCCAGTGACTGCATGTGGGTATATAGGAATGGTAGTGATGGTAGATCATAAGAGTAAGTTTGCGTATGCTGTGCCTGTGAAGAATAAGACTAGTGCGAATGTAGCTAAGGTAGTGAGAGGAGGTTTTGTTGCCAAATGTGTGCGTATGTAAACGAAAGCGTTGTTGAGTGGATATATGCCAGAGTTTAGGGGCAATGCGGCGTTTGACAGATGTTAGTGATTGGGGGATGAACATGTGCGGACTACCCGTATATTCCTAGTTTCCGAATGGCTTTTGGCTGAAAGAACTTACGAACGTTTGAGTGAATGTTACGATGGAATGAGGTGAGCAAGAATATTATTAATGATATATTTGGATAGGAAAAGATGTTATGGGACTGATAATAGTGACTTGTACATGACGGGCTGACTGTATGTCTCCATGTATGTAGTGTGATGATTTGTGAGAAGTTTGTTAACGGTAGGTTGGGGGCGGCGCAGTGGCGAGGCATTGCCAGGGAGATGTGGTGCCTGATAAGTGGATAGGATGTTTGGATAACAAGCGAAGGAGGTACTACTGAGTTTGCAAGTGTTTTGAAGTAGGGATAACGGTTTTGGAAACGGAGGTGATTGAAAAGGGCCGTTTGAATGTGAGTAAAACATGAGAGAAAAAGTTTGAAAGGGCTTTTGTCGTGAAAAGATGATGTCAATGGGTTAGTTTAGTGTTGAGAATGAGACAGGATGGTAGAGGAGTGAGTTTATGAGCGCACAGATGCAGTTTGAGCCCGTGGAGGGAGCCACTGGATATTTGAAGGCTCACCCAGTGTATAGTTTGGATGATGATCACTGGATGGTATTTGAGAATAGTAGAAGGAGTAGAAGATTTGTGGTTACAAGGTAAAGAGTTGGTTTTAATAGAAAAACGTAGGAAGAAGAAACGTAAGAAAGAAAATAAAGTTGGTAAGGTTGACAGACTAAAAGGATTGTTTGATGAGGATGATGAGAGTGAGAATTATTTTTCAGGGTTTTGGTGGGATAGAGGAAATGGTGTGCAGAGTTTGAATCAGACCTATACATTATGTAAGTTTCCATTGGATGAGAGTGAAAGTGTGTTAGCAGGATTAAGAGATGTTAGGGATAGGAGTGTGAATATGAGAGTGGAAGATGCAAGTAAATTTTGTGTGGAATTGGATGAAGTGGTGAATGAAATAAAGGCGAATGCACGAGTAAGAGAGATTAATAAAGAGACTGCGAATATGTCAGAGAAGTTACTTGGATTGGAAGGTGTAAATGATATAGTTGAAGATGTGATTGTTGATGGGGGTGAGAATAGTAACAGGGACCAGGTAGAAGGTACAAGAAGACCTTGTACTAGGAGTAGAGGCAGAGTGGAAGAGTATGATTGGATTATGAAGAAAGGATTATAGAATGTAAGGACGAGTGAATGAAGTTGGTGGCGTTCAAATTATGAGACAAACTTAGGTGGGAGAGTTGTTGTATGTAAGTATAATGGATTTTTTTTTTATGTATGTCTCATAATTTACCGTTTTTTTTAATTTTTTTTAGGGGCTGCTCTTAAATGAGGTTGCGATTTTTTAGTTATGTTTAAATATAGCAACAAAATGGGTGCACTCGCCAACAAGGATTTACATGGATTTTCAGTGAAAGTTTTATTTGATTGTGAATTAATTTAATTTGATTTCATTAATTTATTACATAGTATTATTATATTATTTATTCATTATATTATTATTATTATTATATGAGATATGTTTATTTATTATATTCATATATTTCTAGTTAAAAGTTTTTAGCGAAAAAGAGGACAATAGACTTTTTATATAAGTTTCGAATTTTTTTTGGATTTCTTTTAAAAGCGTCAAGAACGAAAGTCGACGCTTCACTTTTTCTACGACTTACGTGTGACAGGTAATTATAACATTATTTACTATTATTATTATTATTATTATCATTATTTATTATTTCTATATTATATTTTTTTATTATTATTATTATTATTTTTATGATTGATTGAAGGGTTGATGTCTGTTTTTTAGTTTGAGTCTGGATTCGCTTGGTGAAGCTCTAGAAGTCTGAGGAGTTGTTTCTGTTCCGCGGCCGATTACGAGGGTTCAGCGACTGATTCTCATTCTGATTGGTTGAGGTAAGTGTGAATGTTGTTGTTGATTGACTTTTTTGATGAATGCTGGACTTGGTTATAAAAAGTTGTTTTTATCTTTTAGTCTGAATTTGCGAATTGGTGCGTTGCTGTTGGGATTCGTCGGCTTTTAGAGAAAAGAAAAAAAACTGGGCCAACCACCCAGGTAAGCACCCTGCAGTGGTGGGGTTATATTTTTTATTATATTTTTTCCATTTACTTATTTAATATTTTAATTCATTATAATTATTAGTTATTAAAGGCATTTCTTTCTGTTATTTAATTTATTATATTTTTTCATTTACTTATTTAATATTTGAAATTCATATAATTATTAGTTATTAAGAGGCATTTTTCTGTTATTTTGAATTATGAATTCATTAGCAATATAATCATTTTGTAATTATATGCATAATTTAATTCATATTATATTATTATTGATAATATTTTTATAGTTCATTATTAATTATATAATTTTTGTTTTGATTTGCTATATACAGGGTTATAATGCGATGTTTTTATTACTCCGCAGTTTTTTTTTGGATCTTGTTTGAAGCAAGCGAAAATCGGAACACACACAACTTTGACAGTTAAGAGGAAAGAGATAAGAGGAAAAGAGTGAGTTAGAAGTACCGGTAAAGGAATTCCAGAAAAGATAGAAAGAGGATTCTTAGAGATTTGTATGGAAAGGAGAATTTAGAAGGAGTAATTTTGGAGAACTGTGAGGATAATTGTCGAAAGAAACTTGATTGATTTAAGGAGGAGTATCAGTGGAGAATTGTACACAGATTTGAGAAGGAGATTAGAGAACTGTGAGGAAACTTGTAGAAACTTGTTGAAAGCGAAATAGAAAATTAAAGGACTAATAAAGATAGATTTTGGAGAATTAAGAAGGAGTAGAATTGGAGAACCGCATTGGATATTTTTAGTATTAAGAAAATATATTTTAGGTTTACGGTTTTTTCTAGATTTAAGGTTTTGTTTGGAAGTCAGTGAATATTCAGGTATTCATTGATTATTATATTTTCGAATCGGTTGCGGTGTCGGTTTTACCTTGTTGTGGTGAGGGTGCTTACACTAGCGGTTCACCTTGCCGTGGTGTTTTTCTTTAATAATGTGTGAATTTGCTTCGTGTGTTTTTGCGTTTGACTTTTTTTTCGCTGAGTTTCATTATGTGTTTATTTTTATTTGTTTGTTTTGTTCTCTGGTTTTTCTTTCCAGGACCCACGACTATTGAGATTTGTTTGTGGCCTCAAAACCACAACAGTGTGGTGTAAAGAAAGGGGTAAATGAGAGAATAAATGAAAGTATGTTGAGATGGTTTGGTCATATGTGGAAGGGATGAATGATAGTAGGTTGTTAGGCGGATCTGTATGTGGTGAGTCGTGTTGGGCCGACCGGCTGGGAAGACCGAAGAGAAGGTGGATTTGAGTCGGTGTCCGCAAAAAAAATGCCTGGAGGAGAGAAATTCGAGTTTGGCAGAGGCGAGAATAAAGGTGCATGGATAGGAGAGAATGCGGGGTTTTGTGAGGAGGGTATGGTTGTGGCCCCACCTGGGCCAGGGGATGAACCCTGCTACACTTGATCGATTTACCATAGTGGAGGCGTCCGTCGCGGTCGCCATGATGCTCTGGGTGGATTTTCTGTCTTGTTGATGAGCTTCTCACTAATTAATGGTACAGAGGGGCGGTAAGGCTGGGCTTTTTCTTTTTCGACGTTTGTCCATGTTATATTCTTCTACTGCTTTTTCTTTTCCGATGCTTGTACAGCACCTTAACCCCAACTTGGGCAAAGAGGAAGGTGAAGAAGAAAGCAAGAATATATATATATATATATATATATATTATATTATATATATATAATATATATATACTATATATATATTATATATATGTGAGTGAGGATATAACTTATATTTATATATATATATATATATATAGGGTATATATATATATATATATATATATATATTATTAATATATATAACCGTATAGTTATTACTAAAATATATATAGTTATATAGCCTATATATTATATAATATATATAATCTAATATATATAATATACTATATATTTATATATATATATATCATAATATATAGTATATATATATAATATATTAGTTATATATTAAAATGAGTACTTTCTTTCTTATCTACCTATAAGTTTTCCCAAGATGGGAGTAAGGAGAGCTACAAGCATCGAAAAGAAAAGCCAGTAGGAGAGTATGGACAAATGTCGAAAAGAAGAGCCCGAGCCCTTAGTACC
>JABUQX010050635.1:0-2500 GCA_015478945.1 Trachelipus rathkii
TTTTTCTTCGGGACTCCTATGGCCTTCTTCAATATATAGGGCTTTAATTTATTGCTTATTCTCACTCCCCCATAACCGACGGTACACCTCTCACTGACCCACATTTCATTTAAACAGTTCAAAATGATAATCCAATCTTTATATAAACTCCCTCCTGTCTTATTACAACTCCGCACTCAGCATCATCAGTTAAACAAGGGACCTTACTTATAATCTCCCTCTATTAAGCGTCTTTCATGTGCTTGCTATCTGATCTCTTCCATTGCTCTATTTCCATACCTGACAGTTCTCCTCCAAGATCTTTCCTCTCGTTCCAACATCTCCATCACTGTCACCTCGCCTCCTTCAACTATCATTTCAAGTTCAAGATACAAGCTCTTCGAGAATATTCCTTCCACCTTTCCTAATCTACCTCTCTCCTCTTCAAAATGAATAAACACACTCACCCATCCTTTAATTCATTATTATATGATGTTTCTGGTTATCCTTCTTACTACTCAATATCTCCTCTAGCTAAGCCCATATATTATTAAGCTATTTCTTGTTCTCTCCACATAGATCTACTTAATGCATCTTCTTTTAGTTACCGATCCCGCCAATATCCTTCCAGTGCTTGTCCTTTTACTCAACCTTGTTTATTTGTCTGCGATGGTCGTTTCTAGCTTCACCGATGTATATTAGCATTCCTGCATTTTTTCTATTCATGCTTTTCCTCCTCATGCTCAGAGTCCTAGTAAGTCTTTGTTGTTTTTGGTTGGTTGATGAGCCTGTCTTGTACGCGACGTCGTCATTCCAGACCATGCGTTCTTTTCCCTTCTTCCCCTTTCCCACTTCTTCATTCAAAATACCTATCTCTTCGCACCTGTCCATCAGGGTTATCCTTTAAATATGCTTGCCACCTTTCTATCTCTACCGTGTTCTCCTGTATATCTCCTAGCTCTCTTTCTTTCTTTGATAGCTTCGTCAAATGCTCTCTCTATTATCTATCATTCAGTTTGTTCTGCTTGTGTATTTTTCCTTTGTAGACATCTTCGTTTCCTCATTTCCTTGCGCATTTCATATTCCTATGACCATCTGTGCATCTGGGAGTCCAAAAGAAACCACTCGGAGTGGCTTTTACAGTTTGTAAATTATTTTTCTTTCATTTGTTAGTATTAAATCTATCATGATTTTTTCGTGTAGTCTTCCCTTCTTCAGTAATTCCAACGACCAAACCCCAACGTCATTTCTTGGCTTTCTTCATTCTTGAACCAGGGTGTTTCAATTATGGGTTAAGTCGGTTTCTTCAGCGAAATCTATTGTTGTTCTCGCCTCTGTGTTTCTTTCCTTCCAATCCCAAATGTCCCCATTACACTTTCCTCTCCGCTCTTCTTGGTTTCTTCTCAGGTCTTCCAGCATTACATCCATAACTTCCTCTCACCTCATCAAAACAAAGCCTTTGTAGCTCCCTTGGTTAAATCTTTCCTTTTTCCTCTCGCTGGTCTTTCCTCGATGCGGGGCATAAAAGTTTTGGATGGATCTCATTCCCACCCTTTACCTTTATGGTCATCGCCATCATCCTTTCATTCATCATCAACGTTTCTATTACATTCTTGTATAGGTCTGGTTTTACTATCATTGCGACTCCATGTCTCTTCTCCCGTGGTCTTCCCTTGTACATCAGGACATAGTCCTCATGTATCCTCCTGATACCTTCGCCTTCATATCTAGTCTCACACAATCCCAACACATCTAGGTTTCTCTCTTTCATTATCTCCACCGTCTCTTCCTCCTTATCTCTCAACGTACTCACATTTATTGTGGCCATTCTATAGAATAATTCTTTTTTTCGTAATCCATGATCAGGCTGGTTCGTCGTTCTTGTGTTTGTCCTATTCCGAGGCAACATATTGGGTTCTTGAGCAGGTTATTTTCGGGCAGCGGCTTGCTGGGCCTGTCCTGCCCTAGCCAGAGCTCCGTTAGTCGATGTTGACTAGGACGTGTTGGGCTTTGGAGTTGGACTTTGTCCCAACACCATTCATTAGACGAAGAGGAATCTTCATATGACTCGAGCGACGACTTCGAGATTGGCAGCTTCACACCAATAGGGCTCTCCTAAGCCTCCCTAGAATTTAAAGATTCAAATTTTTATTATATATATATTTTTTTCTTTGTTTAATATCTCATTCAAATTAAGTAAAAAAAGAAATGTTGCCGAAAATATTGTTGCTCCTCCATCTCAGATTTCAAACGATTTTATTTAAAAAATTAATTATATTTGAAAAATTTTGAAATTTCGAATTATTAACAACATATTTTACTATTTACTAAAACCAAAACTTCAAACTTAAAGGCATTCTCTTCTGAAAACAATTCTCAAAGCCAATGTTGTTGCCTTCTCAGAATTTTTATTCTAAGTCCCAAAAACACTACAAGATTTTCCTTTATTCTTCTCCAGTCTTCCCTCTGATGCTTCTCTTTTTATATTATATATATATATATATATATATATATATATATA
>JABUQX010050635.1:7500-31043 GCA_015478945.1 Trachelipus rathkii
GATTATAATATATTTATATATATTCTCTTATCGCTGATATTATCCTATTAGTTCATATATATATTATATTTTATAATATTCTCAGTAATTACCTATATTTATCTTATACTACTACCTCAATATTTCATTATATATATATACTATCTCTTATTATTTATTTTATCTATTTTTCATATACGGTATATATATTATATTAATATATATATATATATATATATTATATTATATTCATATAATATATATATTTAATCTTATTTATATTATATATCTATTATAGTATCTATATTATATTATATCTTTATTAATTATCCTCTTTGTTCTTATATATATGTTTCGGTACTATATTCATTATCTTCATTATATATATATATTATAATTATTTATCTTATTTAATCTTACTCTAATCATATATTCCTATATATATACTATATTAATATTTATATTACTTCATAACTAATACTCATTATTCTATCCTCTCTTTCTATATTATACTTAGTTTATATATTACTTCATTATAATTCTATATCTAATATATTTATTTACTACATCTATTCTAATTATATATATATCTATATTAATATTATTATAATATATATACTCTTCTATATATATATATATATACTCATCTTATTATTTATTATCATTTTATATAATATATATATATTATCTATATATTATTATATATATATTCATTAACTATTTATATATATTATTCATCGAGTATATCTTATATTTATATACACTTCTCTTATTTATAATATTAATATAATATATATATATTATATTATATTCTACTAGTATCTATATATAACTCTTATATTTCTATATAATATCGCATTTCATACTATATTAATAGGTTATATTATATACTATATTACATATATATAATATATATATTCATAATATATTATATACTATATATTCTCACTATTTAATCTATTATTCTCCTTATTATTAACTATTAATATATCTTTTATATCTTAATGACTATATATATTATATTGGATATATAACATATATTATATTACTATATTAATTCATTATATATTCATATATATATAGTAGCTATACATAGGGTGAGCTGGGTTGAGCCTAACTATTGAGTAGTAGTAGATAACCTAAATGCGTGCCCGACCACGGACGCAACATGGACTCTTTGGAGGTGATTTTTCGCTACACGTAATATTAGATAATGGCGAAAAAACGCACTTTTATATTTTAAATCTGTCTCTCTCTACACAACTCGTTTCTCCTCTCGAGGCCCTGACGATGATAGCTAAACTCGCTTTCGTTTCACCTCGCCACAGGAGCGATTGCCAGGAGTCTGAAACAACAAGGCTCAGGAGGAGACTCGCTGCTCGGGTTTCTCGAGTTCTGTCTCTATAGTCTCACAACCTTACTTTCGATGTATCCGTTGTCTCACGAGGCGAGGGCAATTGGCGACGCTTACACCAGTCAGGCTTCTTTCTATAATCTTCTCCTAATAAGTTCATTTTATCTCAAGTAGAGTTTTTACTACTGAAGCACATATATTTGTTATTTAGTAATCAACCTTTTAACTTCACTGAAGCAGATGCACACGGGACTAAAATTGTACCGTAATTTGGCAACAAAGTAACATGTAAATAAAAATATTTCATGTAAATTGTATGACTTCAAACAAGAAACTAGTTTCACGTCTATTTAGTATCATGTATTATTTTGGACGAATCTGGTGCTGTTTAATAATGTTCATTTCATTTAATCATCACTATTTAAATATTTTCAAATATTTATTCTGCTTTTACTAAATTATTACTTGCAGTATGTTGGCTTATCGTATCGCATCTGGGTCCTCGTAAAAACCCTACATTTATACTCTTTAATAGCTGTAAGTTTCACCAAATTGAATTGAACTTGTTCCGGTATGAACAAATTGCAAGATAGTATAGTATTTCTTTATGACTTATAAACCTTCTTCTCCTAATGCTGAATTATAATAATTCAATTCTCAAACATTAAATGGCACTATTACTATTAACACAATTGGATGTGCGATAATAAAGGTATCTGTTATGGGTAAGTACAAAAGTAGGAATGTTCTTGTTTTTTTCTATGTATTTTTTGAAATTTGTTTAATATTATAGCATATAATTATTAATAGCAATTTCAATACCCAACTCGGATTCAGATGCGCTTTACTACTTCTTCTAAAAATTTAATTCATATGCTGAAATACTTGCAAAATGTTGCTAATTATATCTCTGAATAAGCATTCAATGTTTTAGTTTATTTAAACTAGATATTCACTACATTACTTACTTAATATTATGTCACTATACACTCAAATCAAATAACGTGTGTCCGCATAACTACGTTATATTATGAAAGATTGATAGTTATTTAATACAATTTAATTAAATCATGTTTTATAAAAATCACAAAAAGGGAAACCAGAATAAAGATAGCACTATACAACATTGTTTGAATATAATGATTATACGCCTTTTAGTTTGACTGATCTCCCCTTCTCACATTTTATTTGTTTATCTAAAGCTAGTTAATTATACGTTTAATCATCTCTTAATAATCAGAATGGGTATCCAAGGGTGGGGGCCAGTGGGTGAACTCATGGTACCCCCCTCACCCGATTAATTTTTTTAACTAGACATCACTTAAAAAATTATTTAAAGTATATCTACATATACTAGTATATTATTATAAAGTTGCAGAGGTTAAATTTAACCATTATTTATATATTATAATTCTAGTTGCACTGATCATGCAAATAACATAATAATTGACTAATCTAGTATAGTAATTCTTTAGAATTAAGACTAATTAAACTATGAAGTCCAATATCAAGAGAAGATTGGCAACCTTCTAGGATGTTTCATACTTGGTTATATGGCCATGCCAGAGGTCGAGTTCGGGTGTAGAGGGAGATTGCCCGTGGTAATGGCTCGGAGTCCAGAGGTCCGGAGTCCAGATACGAAATATTCTGACAATGGGGTCGAGTCGGCGTAGTAGCTGGCGTATTTGTGTTGAGAGCGATATGGGTTCTGGTCTGGAGTTGAACCAGTTCAGAATCTAACCAGTTTTATAGCTCCAAAAATAACTAGACCTTCCATACTATTCTATATCATTCTGACCCACAAACATTGATTATTGTTGTTATTCTTATATCATTTCCAATTTCATTCTTTTTACTTATCCTATTTTCTTTTGTGTCTTAGTAATTTATATTATAGTCCTAATATTTTAGGATGATGAACGGTGAATTCTTTCAAAATCTTAAAGTAATATTTATTTTATTATTTATTCACTTGACTTAATTTGTCAATACCCGATACAGGTATGTTAATGTATGTCCTTATTGAGTAGATAAAAGATGTACATCACATTTTTCACATAGGAAGATCTTCTTTGAAGCTCTATAATTCTTCGAAGATTTATTTAAGTAAAAAGCGAAAAATGGGAGGATTTAGATTGAATTTGAAATGGCATCATAACAGGACAAATATCGTCAATATAACATACGCATTAATTAAATGACATAGTTTCGAGTGTTTCAGCTATGTCACTAAAATTTCCATAATATTTTACACATCTTGTATTGCAATATATTATTTGGACTTATTACTCCGTGAGTCTAAATCTGACTTCTAGTAGAATAGATAAAGCTTTTACAATCATTTTATAATTGACTTCTTGAAAATGCTATTTGAGATAATTACTTATTGAGTTATGAAATGATAGTAGCTTACTAAGTAACTTAGCCTCTACTCTATCCTGCATACATGGAAATATTTTTGACCCATAGGAGAGTACTGATTAGATAGTTTAGTTTCTGGATTTTGACTCACTCATCATGCACTCACGTGTAATTAAATTGGTAACAATTTATTGGTAAGATTATCCTTTATGTAATTGTAATCTAGTAAAGTCACTCCCGATTCTTTTCTTAGAACATACTTTAATCATTTGGTACGCTTCCATTCTTTAATTTATATTATATGTTAGATAGTATGAGGGTATATATATAGAGTGTTTTATGAGGTTATTACGTCAGGAGATATTATTCTTATTTAATCTCTTGGTACTAATAATATATTATTATTATTATGTATTTTATTATTTTCTTTTATTATATATTATATAATTTAATATATTTATTAATAATATTTATATATATATATTATATTTATATATATATCTTATTATTTTATATATATATATTATTTTTCATATATATATCTATATATTAATTTTTTATACAATATATATACTATATATATATATTATTTATATTTATATTATTATATTATATATATTATATTTATATACTTATATACTATTTATTATATAATATTTATTATATTATTATTATAGTTTTATATATTATTATATATATTATGTATGATTATTATTATATATATTTTATATATATATTCATTATATTTATAATAATTATTTATATATAAATATTATAGTATTTAGTTATATATTTGATTGTATTAGGTAGTAGTATTGGATTAACATATTTATATTTATTAATATATATGGTGAAGTGAGGGGATCAGATCTAATACTTTGCATAGTTCTATATTTTATTTGGTAAACTCAAAAAAATTGTCTAAAATTAATACCTGATCACTATTTATATTATATGTAGTACATTTATTTATTAGTATTTGCTATATTCTATATATATTTTGTTCATATAGAAGATTGATATTTATATCTTTAAATTAATATATTATCGTATAGCGAACATTTCTTACATGTTTTACTGACTTCATCCCGTCAGTTTTGAATTTTTTTTTGTTTTTTTAAATATCAGTTTTCTAGTTATGAATCTAATAGCATCTCAACTTTAAGTGGTTAGGCGGTATTGGATTTCACATATTATAGGTAGTCCTTATACGTTATCTTATCAACTCACGTCTCAGTCTTTTAATTTTTTTCTTTTTTTTTTTTTACTAAGGAATTAACCCAAAGGGTAACCGCATAAGATGCGCAGTGTTATTGTCGGTCTTCATCGGTACTTCCGGGGGAACTACAGGTAGGACTAATTTCCCCACTCCTTCCGGGAGGGTCTCCGGAACCCCCCCTCTTTTGTATTTGGGTGTCGCGGGGGGTTCCTCTGCCCCTCCCCTACGGGGTTGGAAAAAACGTCCCACCCCTTTGTCCCCCGTCGGCTTCGAGCCCCCTAAATTTTATTTTTTGCTGTTTTTTTTAGTATTTACTTATTTCATAGCATTTTTATAATAATCCTTATACGCTGATTCCAAATTTTGTAATTGGTTTTTTTCTGAAGTTGTCGTACTTATTTTACTGTAGATATTTTTAATTTATGAAAAATTTTTTTATTTTTTACATATTGTGTATTATAGACTTTATACGACTGATGTCTCAAACTACAGGTACGTGGATTAGTTGCTTTCGTGTGAGTGTCCTGTACTGTTCGAGATAATTTTTGCATTATATGTTTGGTTAATAATACTAATTATGGTCATTCAAGAAATGTTGAATTTTTTTAAAAATTAGGTTTTCATAGAAAGATACTATACGTTAGACTTTTGAATCATGTCCGCTTACCACACTGAACTGATCATTGTTGGTTATCATATATTGTTACATATATTTTGAGATTAAAAGAAAACAAAAAATTTTCAAAACTGGGATCGGAGTCTTACATGCCTGGACATATATATTATTTATATATTTTTAATATAATTATTATATAAGATTGATTGAGGTAGAATATATATTATATATTATATTATTATGTGCATATTGTGATTATAATGATTAATTTATTATAATATATTGTTTTTATTATGAGGTATATTGGTATTTGGATTTGTAATCGTATGTATATTATGTAGTTGTTGAGGTATAATATATTGTTTATGATATCAGTGTTGGGTATAGTAATTATATGATAAGTATATAGTCTGAGAAGCGAGCTGTGATTGTTTGTTGTACGTGGGGCCCGCCCGCGAAAAAAAAGAATTTCTGGATACGTCGACTTGTGTTTAGAATTACAATACGATCCATATGTTCCGTTGTGAACTTCCAGCGAGTTTGGTTGCAACTCTTGTTAAATCTCGAGTTTTCTGCTTCATCTAGGAATTAGTTCTTCTGATTTGTTTCATTCAAATCAGCGTCTTGTTAGTCTCTCGGATGCAGGTTATCTAGAGAAAAAATGTATTCAACTCTGATATTGGGTTATTGCTCTGATTTGCATCGTGTCTTGAATAGTTTGACTATTAAGAAGCCTTTCGTATTGATAGGCAAATGAGTAGGAAGTTCCTGAGCCAAGTAACAGCAGTGAGTATGACGGCATATATGCTTTGTGAAACATTGTTTTCCTTCTATGTCACCACTCGGGCTGAAGCAGCACAATTGGAGATCGCCACTTCAGTCATCATCTGCTCGCTGAGACCAGCATACGTCATCACTCCCATGATCTACTGTGAGATTGTTTGTACCTTCGCAAACCGAAGATTCGAGTTGCGTGATTGTATTCGAGATAATTTGGAGCAGACTATGATACTACGCGTTGAAAGGTCGAGTACCTTACTGAGATAGTTAACTTAACCAAAATTCTTTGACAGGTTGAGGGGCGAGTGGGTATGCGAGGTGGTCAACGTAATACAGGCACACATAAACTAAATTATATGTGTTTCGATTCTGTGTAGCACAAGTAGAGGTTCGTTTCATCGGTACTAGAGAACAGTATAAAATGTGTTACTTTATGTAGTAGGTTTGATAGCCATCGAATGTTTAGGCAGATTGAATGAGATGGTCGAATAATGTTTAGGGTGACATTCTAGAGTAGGTGGTTGGAGGTTGGAACTGTAGGGAGCGTGTGTATACAGTAGTCATTGTCTAGCTGGTCGAAGTTTTTTTATAAATGATTCGGTAAAGGAACGAGTGGATCGTCTTCGCCAGGCATAGAAGCACTAAGTGGATTTGGAGAGTTAATTAGAGGCGCTGGCCGAATCAGGAGGTTGCTACATCGTTTCACTGCACGACAGTCCATAGAATTACTAGCCATTCGACACTGAGTCATAGTTATTCTGTGCTAGTTGCAGTGTTCTCACCTTTGGCTGGCGTGGAGCGATTATAGGTTTTGCTTACTGACACCTGGAGGACCTTGATCTGATTTCAGAGCAATTGCGATGTTAGCCGCCGTGTTCTACTTCATTCAGCGCCTTGGACTTTTATTGCATTGATACTACTGACGAAATTGGGTACTGTTTGAGTCAGTGCTAGAGACGCGGTGTAGGCACCCTGTGAGATGTTGTTGGTTTTTCACTTGAGTACAAACTGGCTGCTGTTGTCGTGAGAGCACCTATCTATTCTTGCTGTTATTGCATAGCGCCGAGGAGTGTGCTGGTATGTGGTAATTCGTGATTGCGCTTCGCTGTGTGTCGAGTTTAGAAACGATTTCACCTGCACTTCTCACACATTTGATTGTATGACTAGTGAGACTGGAGGAGAGGTGACTCTGCGACAGACTAAAATCACTGGAGCAGCAATGAATCCCTGCGCCATAGTTTTATTCGTGTGTAACGTTCAATAATATCTTGCTCGAATTGTGCGCGTAAAAAAACAATATCGAGCAATTGTGAGACAATAAATAAAGAACACACCCTAATGTGTAGTATGGTATAGTAAGCCATATATCTATGAGGCTTAGAGCAGAGGATCATGATCAGCATGGTAGTAAGATATTATCCAAAACAACCCACCATATATCTTTGAGTAAAAATATACTTATTAATGCTGGCTGAACGCTTGTTGCCTTTTTAATCTGAGAGAGGCGAGGAGGAAAGTATGTAATAGGTAAATTGAGTATGTGATGAGGGTGTGATCACTCACCCTAGATGATATCGAATTTTAATAATTCAGCTTTTTTTGACAACTTCTTTTTGTGGCTAAAGTAAACCGTTAGTCTATGTAAATGATGAGGCGGCAAATGGTGCACTTGAGAGGAGTGTAAAGTAGTCCTTTCTGTAATTTGCGCTGATTGCGAGCCTAGACATTAGTATGGAAACACTTGGTTGAGGAAGAAAAGAGCATGCACCGCTATGAGCGGGCTGATGCGTGAGTAGTTGTGTTCAGTAACTGCACAATCGGTGCAGGCCAGGTGTAAGAAGGTCCTATTTGGGATTGCATTGGTTCCTATCTTATGATGTTAGAGGCTTCGGTATGCAGAGCGTCGTGCACGGTCGTGTTCGGAATTGGGAGAGAAATTTTTTATCTACGTATCCAGTTGCTACCTATTTATGGTGGAAGAGCAGTCCTTATAAGGAGTTGTTCTCTTTGCAGAATATAATGAGTTTTTTTATTGTTCTTCGAGAATCAACAGATCGAACATGAACACAAATGCTTTATAACCGGAGAGACGTACAGCAGGGAAGCGTATAACATTACAGTGAGATGACATCTTGAATATAATGAGCCTAAAACTTAGAGTCCAGGATGTGCGGTGTTATAACAGGCTGATCTGAGCCACAAATAACAGCCACACGGAGCCCAATGAGTGTTATTTCATTTTAAAAGTACCACGGGCCGACTAGGAGAGGTATGAAGGAGAAGGGAGAAGTAGAGAGAGAGGAGAGAGAAGAGAGATGAGGAGCCGAGATTGATAAGAGAGCGCGAGAGTAGAGATGAAGACGAGAGAGATGAAGAGAGAGAAGAGAGATTAAGTACAGTGGTAATCTCTCTCTGTTGCCGAGAAAGATGACTCGAGAATTGGCTATTTATATATACAACCGCGAGAGAGGGTAAAAAGTTAATTATAATAGAATGGTACAATATCACAAGGGGAATCTAAGTCTAAATGTGAATAAGATCACGAGAAAGGAACCACGAGATGATATGGTTGAGGTTAGATATGGCAGAGAGCGAGATCAGGGAGTAGTGTTTTATGCGACACACCTGCTGCGTATTGTATTTATTGTTAGAGATATACATGGTTATAACTGGAAAGAACTATGATGTCCATGTAAGAAATGTACAGTGGCAGTAACTATCCGCTCTTATCAAAAAGTGCAGAACGAGATTGGAATGCGGACTATGGAATATAACCATACACCGTGATGAAGGAGGACTTGGACTTCTCCTGGTAGTGACGCGTCTGTATAACTGATATGAGTACTGAGAACCCAGCGGCAAGAGATGTTATGTGAGGAAATTATTCTAATGCTTATGTTATGTGGTGCACTAGCGTCATCATGTACTCTGAGGGTTGATGAGGTAGCAACTAAGGATAATTCTTGTTAAACACGTATGTCGCTTTTTGGACGCGTAAAGGTTGTAAAGCAAACAAATGGTAGCTTGTTTGAACATTTTTTGGGGAAATTACAGGAGGCGCTCAAAGTGTTAGCCCTGTACCTGATCACAATCGTTACATCGCCGTTCCACTATTGCTTGTCGGACTCTACCAAACATGCCCTCACTGTGTCTGATTTGATCAAACGCAGTGAATATTCGCTGAATCAGTTCCTCTCGTTTTACTGGGTTAATGTACACAACACTCTTCACATGCCCCCAAAGAAAATAATCTAGGAGCGTGAGGTCGGGTGATCTTGCAGGCCATGCAACAGATCCCCCTTTCCCTATCCATTTGTCAGTGTAGACCCGTCAGATGCGCCCGTACTTGGTGGCTGAAGTTCGCTGGAGCACCATCATGTTGGAACCACATGTATCTAGCGGGTCGCAAGGGGTATGTCGTCCATGAGCTGCGGAAGCGTGTTCTGGAGTAGTTACAGGTACGCAGGTTCATCCAAACGGTGTGGAATGATGACAGGTCCCAGCAGATAATCCCCAAGAATTCCACCCCAGATGTTTACGGTAAATTTCGCCTGGTGAACTCTGATGAACATTGCGTGCGGATTGTCCTCGTCCCATATATGGCCCTTTCTGCTGTTGAAGTAGCCATCACGTGTGAAGCAAGCCTCATTGGTAAACAAGACATGTGCAGGAAAGGCAGGATTATCGATGTTCCGTTGCAGAAACCACCGGGCAAATCGCACACGGGGTGCGAAGTCGTTTGGTCCAAGTCCTTGTACTTTCTGTAGGTGGTATGCATGGAGGCTTTGCTCTTGCAAGACCCGAACCACAGACGACTGATTTGAACCCATGGCATGGGCGCGTGCGTTAGTCGACGGGTCGTTGGCGACTCTCTCAAGAACCTCTTCTTCAAACGCAGGAGTCTTCGTATTACGCGGTCTTCCACCAATGCACCGGAGAAGAAGGATCCCATTATCTCGAAGGCGCTGATGAAGGCGAGCAAACATTGTGTGGTGGGGTGATTTCTGCGTGGAAACCGTTCCCGGTACATGAGGTGCGCTCTTCGTCCATTTCCGTTCACCGCAACGTATAACATTATCATGACGGTTAACTCGGGAAGAGTGTACGGATCCATTCGTAATCGATGCCTACACTGTACTGAATCAACGATGAAATGGGCAAGGTAAAGGTATTGCCACGTGTTTCCGAAAGACGTTAAGCGTACACACATGTACGCACGCACAAACACATTAAAATTGAGTAACCTAAGTCGTCGGTAACCTACATGCGACGCGTCACATAACATAAACTAGTGTACCTTACATCATCCGTAACTTTGAAACGAAGCGTCAAACAAAATAGGTTATTTAACAATAAATGTTCCTTATCGTTTTCTCTATCAGCCCTCCGAGTTTGTCGCAGAGGTTTTGAATCCCTTCTCTGTATATATATATATATATATATATATATATATATATATATATATATATATATATATATATATATATATATATATATATATATATATATATATATATATATATATATATATATATATATATATATATATATAGATATATATATATATATATATATATTTATAGTGAAGAGAAGATGAACAATAAATATATATATATATATATATATATATATATATATATATATATATATATATAGTATATAATCAAAGCAATTTTTTCGCCGAGTTTGGTATGTATTATAATAGAAGGCCTTATTTATATATTTATTAAAAGTTTTTACAAGAGTCTTCATAAGATGTTAATTTTCGTAAGCTTTCGGTCCTTAATTTTCTGGACCCTCCTCAGACGATTTTATTTGAAGACTAAATAAAATTATTAAAATTTTGTAAGATTATGTAAAACAGTTGAAATATGAAAAGTAGTTTAAATTTAAATAAATTTTGCTTTTATATTTTTGAAAAATGGTGTGGTGGTAAGAATATGGTAATATGAGATATTTTTAATAAATATATAAATAAGGCCTTCTATTATAATATATATATATATATATATATATATATATATATATATATATATATATATATATATATATATATATATACTATATATATATATATATATATATATATATATATATATATATATATATATATATATGTGTTTTTATTATAGATATATATATATTATAAGTATTTATATATATATATATATATATATATATATATATATATTTTTATATATATATATATATATATATATATATATATATATATATATATATATATATATATATATATATATATATATATATATATATATATATATATATATAATTTTGACACAAAGAAAATCAAATATGATATTTAAACTATAAAGAAAATTAGGGACATGAATGGAGGAAAGAGAGAGAATATATTTATATATATATATATATATATATATATATATATATATATATATATGCCCCTTCAGTAGGTGTATTGGCTACAGATTCATCAGAGCGAATAAGAGTAAGAAAGGCAGGTTCACAAAAGTTATTTTTTGGGGCAAGAAAATTAACGATGTTGGATCACTTACGTTTGGTACAAACACGCTTAGCACGTCTGATATTCCTATTCCGAGGTTTATCAAAATTAACGAGTGATAAGTAAACAAATAGTTTTCCATTTACGATGTTCATTGTCCCATTATTAATGGTACAATAACAAATGTAACCGAACCATAAATTTAGAGGAGAGAAAGATCTCAATATCGTCTCTCTCATTTTTATTCCTTGACTGTCATTGTCTGAGGTTATTAATACTCTTTTCAGAGTTATTACGAGATGATGACAAACAAGTGTTTGCTGATTATCATAATGATATCTTTATATGATTGGAGTACAATGATACAATGGTTAAGGTTAGAATAGAATTGTCATGGGATGGAAAGACATTTATTTTATCATCAGAGCGGCCGTACTGCATAGCAGAGAGATTCATTGAGTTCTTGCAACCTTAACATAATTTCAGACTAACGTCATGTATTACTGAAAGTTAGCGAACTTTAATTCTGGCCTGTATTTTATTTAGTTCTTACTTTCTTACTGAGCCATGGTCGAATGATTAAAGTTTGCAGCAATTGACTTACATTTTGAGAGAACTTCTTTGACTCTTGTTTGAGATGTCATAACATTTCTAATGTTGATGACTGACGGAGTTTGTCTTGTTCACTCAAGAAAGAAACATAATTTTCTTTATATTGGCACCAGCATCTCTCATGACACAGTGAACATCATCTGGGGATAGGTTCCATTTCGCCAACATTCCATTAAATACTTCACTGAGATATTCACCTGTATGACGTTCAGTGAGAGGTTCAGAATTTGGATTCTGAAATAATTGTCAACGTCATGACTACTAAGAAAAAACAAAGAAACTGCTGAATGAGTATCTGACAATTCGTCGGTGGAGAAAGCTAACTTGGATGATTATTTGATAGAGGTTATAAATTCTGAAACTTTAGTTTTAACTCTATTATACATTTCTTTCAAATAATATCTCTGTAGTATTTCCTTTGAGTAGTGTTTTGAAAGAGACCGATACTTTCGTTAGCCGTACAAAACCAAGAATTTCAACATGACGAAACAGAAGATCATCCATTACTATAATTTCTGTAAATTTACTATATCCATCCTTTGTGATTTTTCGTTTCATTGTCCCATATATATGTATTTTATATTAGGCTTCGTTCTTAAAGCTGGAATTGGGATCCTTTACTCTTTTACTCATTTTCCTTTCTACATTTTCCTTGTGTTTGCTGCTTAGATAGTTCTTAACCAGGATGTCATTCTTCCTTTCCGAGAATAATTACGATTGCAAATTGTACGATTTTCGTCATTGCAATATGATCCTTGTAAACCACACTGGATAAGGATACCATTGGGGAATTGCTTCAACAGTTGATTTCGAGCGAATATACTCACAAGTACGAGCCTATCAATATTAATATTGCTAGATTTCGATTGTGACTCAAATTACTGTCACTACCTTGAGACGGCACTAGTCAGCTCATTCTAATCAATTTCTCACAAAAGTTGTTAAATTTTCTAACAAGTTCCATCAGAATATTTTCTAATCGCATTCCGAGTTTCCGTGTGGGGATGCAAATAATTTATTTTTAATATTTGTAAAGAAAGTAAATGCGAATATATAAAAAATGCGAATATATATATATATATATATATATATATATATATATATATATATATATATATATATATATAATATATATATATATATATATATATATATATATATATATATATATATATATATATATATATATATATATATATATAGGCTATTTATAAGCAGTTGACTCCACGAGGAGCGAAAATCAATAATTAATGTATCGTTATTTTAATAATTTTAGGGTAAATACATTTAATTTTTGGGTAACCTAACCTAACCTAACCTAACCTAACCTAACCTAGCCTAACCTAATTCAACTCCAACCAAACTTAACCTTAAATTAACCTAAATTCAATCTTTACTGGAATCAACTGTCTTATATATATATATATATATATATATATATATATATATATATATATATATATATATATATATATATATATATATATATATATATATATATATTATTTACACCTTTTCTCAAGAAAAAATAGTCGCTGGAATTGTACAGTTACAACAATTTTAGCTTTTCTTGTGATTTACAAAATTAAAGATATCGTACGGTGTTATTAGTGCTGCATGCAAAAATGTTTATAAGGTAGTTTGGAAAATAGATGACGGGAGTGTGTTCTAGATTTTACTAGACTTACCATGTAAGACTGAGCATAGCTGTTAAGTCTAAGGTCAGAGAGTGCATAGAGAAAATATGAGACTGTGTAGAAAGATGTGTCGCAAGAACCCTTCTCAATGGAGGAGGTATGTGACTGAAGAGTTCAGAAGAGCAGCGTCCTTTATAATAGCGATCAAATAAAGAGTGACGCAACAATTCGATTGATAAGAGGAGCAGTGTGAGTGGAATCACTCCAGATGCGTGAGGCATACTCTATACAGGGGCGAACGACAACCCTATAAAGATCAAACAACTGAGGTGGCGTGAAGAAATTCTGAATGCGCCTCAAGACACCCAACCTTTTAAAAGCTTGTTTAAAATGAGTAGTAATAGGAATCTTCCAATTAAGGTCACGAGAAAAATAAACACCCAGAATACCAAGGACAGACGAAGGTTTGAGTTATGTGTTTTCAAAGATTATGAAAGAAAGATTATATCGAGTGGAAAGATGGAGGAACTGAGTTTTTGAGTAATTAAAAACAACCTTGCTCTCAATGCCCCAAAGAAATTCGAGAAAGATAAGAAGCTAATTGATCCAAGGATGCCCTCCTAGCGTGAGGTAACTGTTGTTGGAAAGGACGTCTATCAAAATGAGGGGAGTAATGAAGGGTGAAGTAGTCGGCTTAGGAGTGAATATGTGATGAAGTAATAGAAAAAGGTCTTTAATGAAAAGTAGAAAGAGTTAGGGTTAAAACAGAACCATGAGTAACACCACTATTTATAGATTTAAAGGATGAGTTGTGGCATCCACCAAAACACTGAAGGAAAGAGAACCAAGAAACAGAAAGACTGGAAACAAGATCGCCAGTAGAGCGCTTCTTACGAAAACAGTACTGGCGATCAAAGATAAGATTAGAATAATTGAGGTGTTTCAAATCTTCCCGTTTAGAATAGATTCGAAAACTATAGAAAGAACAGAAGTTAGAGACATTTGGCGATAGTTGGAGGGTTGATATTGTTTCCATTTTTTTTTTGTACAGGAGCACCTTTCCAGCAAGAAGTGAAGGACAAAATAGAAAAACAAAGACGGAATAATTTAATAAGGCAAGGTGCAAGCTTGAAAGCACAAGTTTTGAGAATTATAAGAGGAATACCATCAGAACAGTATGTTTCTTAGTGTTAAGCTCTGAAAAAGCAGAAATAACACCTTTGAAGAAATTGCAATATTAGCATAAGTATGTTGGAGGAAGGTGAAGAAGAAGGAATAGCACTGGAATCGTCTAAAGTGGAATTAGAATCAAAGGTTTGAATAAAGAGCTCAGCTTTAGTGGAAGGTTAAACGACAGTTGTGCTGTCGGTAAATACTAAAGGAGGGCAAGAGGAAGAAACAAATGGGGTGCACGCCTCCATGCCAGAGAGAATTACCTCGCGCTTTGCACACTCCGAGGGACCCTTTCCATAGAAGCTGTAGTCATTCCATGGGAAATCGAAGAAGTACGACCCCAAGTTCGACCTGTTAGAAGCACCAAAGTGACAAAAACGTTTTCTCGCCGTAGGAAGACTTGAATAGATAGAACAGAAAACAGAGATATGAGAGTGATCGGAGAAACCCAGAGGAGGAAAGAATTTAACAGAATAATGAGAAGGATTATAGATTAGGAAAAGGTCTAGAATGTTGGGTTCATCTCAAAGACGATCAGAGATACGAGTAGGGAGCTGCACTAACTGCTCGAAGTATTTCTGAATAGAAAAGTGGTAGCAAGTTCACCAACTTTATCTTGAGAATTAGAGGAAAGTAATTGGCCGTGATGAACGTTGAAATCACCAAGAATGATGATTTCAGAGATATGTGAAGAAGAGAGAATGTTTTCAAATTTATTATGACAAGTTAGCTTGAGTCATTAGGTAGAATATTTGGAAAACTCCAAATCAAAGACACGGGAACAAACAACATCATTGCACACATTGGCACAACTGCCTTTGGCTGAAAATTGAGGGAAGAAATAGTTGGAGTCAACAGAGTAGACCTTGAAGTCAGAACTCACAAAAACCAGTTTCGATTAGGAATAAAAGATGAGTTTTAGAGGAGGAGAGGTGATGCTCAACAAAATGAAAATTAGATTTAAAACCGAGAAGGTTGCAGAAATTTGTGAAGAAATGAGACCGTACATCAAAACAGGCCGGAAATTCCGTGACGCCAACAACTCCATCACCGGAGGCCGTCAATGGCCTTTAATGATGATGAGGATAGGGTGGATAAGGGGTTATTTTTGGAAGCCACCCCTATAGGCTTCTCCTAGACTAATCGTGTTGCTGCCATTTTAGACCATTTTTTATTTTATTTTTTTAGAGGTAAGTGTTGTCTTTAATTGTATTTTATGGTGTGTGATAAGGGAGAGTTTGCTCCAATGTAAGAAGACTGTGTATATAAGCACAAAAAGGAAGAACCATTGAGCGCTGGAGTGCCATGGGATGTACTCTAAGATTCCATATATGCCCAATGGTGGGTAATCTCATCGCTTCAGGAGCGCTACTTCCCTCTCATTATATATATATATATATATATATATATATATATATATATATATATATATATATATATATATATATATATATATATATATATATATATATATATATATATAGTACATATATGAGGAGGAGGAGAGAGAGAGAGAGAGAGAGGAGAGAGGAGAGAGAGGAGAGAGAGAGAGAGAGAGAGAGAGAGAGAGAGGAAATGGAAGAAGGGAGGAAAGAGGAAATGGAAGGAGGAAAGGAGATGGAATGGAATATATATAATGGAATGGAGATAAACATTATAACAACCTGATCCGAAAGACTTTATTCCACAAAAAAAAAAAAAACTCCAAAAACATCCCAACAACCCGAACCAGATAACAAACGACCTCCATTTAATCACACACACACATACATACATAATATATATATATATATATATATATATATATATATATATATATATATATATATAGAGAGAGAGAGAGAGAGAGAGAGAGAGAGAGAGAGAGAGAGAGAGAGAGAGAGAGAGAGAGAGAGAGAGAGAGAGAGAGAGAGAGAGAGAGAGAGAGAGAGATTCATCATTAAAAGTCGAAACTGAAATTATCATTAAAAATTTTATACAAAAAAACTAATTTCCCTGCTTTAGCTGTTCCCAACCTATTTCTAATGTTGCTGTGCACAAGTCCAAAAGTTGAAAATACTCTTTCAACATTAGCAGTTGATGAAGTTGCTGACAATATGCTTATTATTTTATATATGACCTTTTCATCTCATCTATTTTTTCTTTGAGAGATCTGTACCAAATGAAGGAGTCACTACTGACAACTGAGACTCATCAAATGGTAACTTTATGAAATGGAGGAGAATTTACTTTTAATTTTATTCCATAAATTCCACTGCTTTTTTTGAATACTCATCCTCTATACTGTGGTCTGATATATTGGGTTAAAAATATATGCCAATAAGTGAGCTTGTTACTGCCTGATGATACCTCCTTTCTTTTTACTTTTGCTATAAATCGTGTCTGTTGAGTGGTGGATTAAGCTGTTCTAGCTCCATATTTATATTTTTCCAAATATAAACATCACTTAGTTTACAGTCATTGCCTTCTAGCTTGGTTGATGCTGTGGCCACAAACTCCACAAATGAGTTTTATTATAATCTTTTGAAATGTGGCATCGATGGGTAGAAAATGAAACTCAAGAGCTCGAAACAAGAATTATGTTTTAAACATATTAAATTTCATAAATATATATATATAAATATATATATATATATATATATATATATATATATAATATATATATATATATATATATATATATATATATATATATATATATATAAATATATATATTACATTCTTGAATGAGAAAAGAAAGATGACGATAAAGAGGAGAAGAGAGAAAAGAGGAAAAAGGAAAGAGGAAAGAGGAAAGAGGAAAGAGGAAAGAGGAAAGAGGAAAGAGGAAAGAGGAAAGAGGAAAGAGGAAAGAGGAAAGAGGAAAGAGGAAACAAACCAAATAAAGAAGGTTGGAAGTTTCGTAGCTGTCAGGACAAGTGAAGATTTTCTTCTCATGGTTATAGGGCGACAGAGCTAGCAACCTGGTCCTTTCCTTTTGCTTGTATTACTCTTGGACCAGTGTTGGAATCTTATGCGCCTAGAAGCAAGATCCTCTGGAGACCTCTGGGTGAACGAGTTTTGAAGCCTAATGAAAGAAGATGCTAGTTGCATGGAAAGGGCGAAACCCTACCAGAGAGTCAGTGGCGAGGAGTGGCATTTTGCAGCAGTCATTGCTGCAGTTCCCTGTTCCCTATTTCTGTCATTATATATATATATATATATATATATATATATATATATATATATATATATATATATATATATATATATATATATATATATATATATATATATATATATATATATATATATATATATATAAATATATATATATATATATATATATATATATATATATATATATATATATATATATATATATATATATATATATATATATATTTATTTACAGACATCAGAAAGAAAGCATACATATATAAATTATATTATATTACATACATATATATACATACATACATATTAGCATATACATATTACATATGAGAGCATATACATATATATATCTTCATATACATGAAAGACCCTTTCCGAATGGGTTTATCTATATATATATATGAATGTATGTATGTATATATATATCAAAGAGTATATATGGAAGAGAGGCAGGAGAGAGAGAGAGAGAGAGAGAGCAGGAGAGAGGAGAGAGAGGAGAGGAGAGAGAGTGAGAAATACAAGACATAATAATAATAATAATATACAATAATAATAATAATAATAATAATAATAATAATAGTAGTTAGGGAACACTTCCCGCACCAACTTTTTTCTATATAAATGAATAGAGATATATTGTTATATGGAGGAATTGACAGCCCGAAGGGCTGTCAATCCGACAAACAGACAAACCGAAGGTTTGTCTGTGTTTGTTTGTATTATTTTTTATTATTTGTGTTTGCTGTGTTTGTCTGTGTTTGTTTGTATTATTTATTATTATTATTATTACTTCGAAGAAATTATGATCACGAAGTGATCATAATTTCGAGGTGTGTGGTGCTCCGACTCCGACTCAGACTCTGACTCTGACTCGGCTCCACCCGCCCGACCTGCCTGACTCCTGCCCGGCTCCGGGCGCGGTTCACCTAGTCTAACCATCGTATTGGAATGTTCATCTGTCTGTATTATTATTATTATTATTATTATTATTATTATTATTATTATTATTATTATTATTATTATTATTATTATTATTATTATTATTATTATTTATTATTATTATTATTATTTTTGTTATTTTTTCCACCGCGGTTTCTTCTTCGCATCCAGTTCTAAGTCCAATATATATCTACATGGGTTAGGGTTATCGTATCGGGTTAAAATTTGGAGGGGTGTTAGATGGGGAGGTACCTTAGTCATATACAAAGTTACGTCCCCGTGGGTCCCCAAAGGGGGGACCCCACCCCCACTTAAAAATCAAAGTGTTCGTAATTGGCTGAAATTTGGTGAGAGGATTCAGAGTTGAATTTCTAGAAAGACTTGATATGGGAATCTGATAGTAGATCCGGCACCGGTGCTGGAGCCACTGCGGTGCCGAGTTAATAAACATTCGTATAACAACAATGTTGGTGTCCTTATATGGGTTATCGAGGTCGTAGAGTTCGAATATGATGGTTATAAGACCGTATAGGGTGTCTAGGACCCCCCAGAAGGGATCCCACCCCAAACATTAAATATTGATGTAGAAAGCTGAAACTTGATATACAACCTTTTTAGGTTGTATCTTAGATGTATACGGGGTAAAATGACCGATTTTACCAAATTTGTGGGACTAGCCCCCCAAATCTGAAATATTGACATAGAATGATGAAACTCGGTATACAACCTTCTGAGGATGTATCTTAGATGACCCAGGGTGTAAAATGACTGTGGGTGCACCAGACGGGGTACTCACCCCAAAATCTGAAATATTGACATAGAACAACGAAACTTGATATACAGCCTTTTTAGGTTGTATCTTAGATGTATACGGGGTAAAATGACCGATTTGGCCAAATTCGGGGACCCCCCAAATCTGAAATATTGACCTAGAACGATGAAACTCGGTATACACCTACCATATAAGGTACTCACATCATATATGGGTTAAATAACCGTACACAGCCTAAATGGGGTCTCTGGGACCCCAAACCTGAAATATTGACCTAGAACGATGAAACTCGGTATATACCTTTCATATAAGGTCACCATATCGTATATGGGTTAAATAGCCGTGCACATCCCAAAGGGGGGTCACCAGCCCCACAAAACTGAAATATTGACGTGGAACAACGAAACTTGGTATACATCTTTCTTATGATGTATCCTCGATACAGAAAAGAAAAAAAATAAAAATTAAATAAATAAATAAATAAAATTTCTTATTCTTTTTATGTTTATAACTTACAAATTTACGTTTTTACATACCCTAAAGCAGTAAATCACTAAATCAAACCACCATCCAACCTCCCTCCTGACCCTCTGTGATCTATTGATCTATTGATTAAGGTCAAATTTTTTACTAAAATTGTAACGTTTTACATACCCTAAAGCAGTAAATCACTAAATCAAACCACCATCCAGCCAGCATCCAACCTCCCTCCTGACCCTCTGTGATCTATCGATCTATTGATTAAGGTCACATTTCGAGTATCATTTTGAATAAACATAACATAAAATCAAGTTCTTTATACAAAGATCAATCAATATATGTTGATGTAACAAAGTTTTCACATTAATAAAGTTTACTTAGTATCATCTGAAATATGAATATAACCCACAACGACAAACCTAACACATCTTAAGCACGAATAAACTGTAAACGTTAACAAAGTTCCACACTTAAAAGCAGTGAAGTAACTAACATAACATCCAAAAACGTAACTTATTCACACTTTGTCAAGCATGTCTCTAACATAACAATGTTAATTTTACATTAACATGGTAATATGTAACAAAAATTTACCATAACCGTGTGTAATTATCATACAGACCAAGGAGTATACTCTAACGTAACAAAGTTTTCACATTAATAAAGCTAGCATAGCATCAACTGAACTAAGAATATAATGTACAAAGGCAAACCAGACACATCTTAAGCAAGAATAAACTGCTAACCTTAACAAAGTTCCACACTTAACACCTGTAAAGTAACTAACATAGCACGCAAATACGTAACCTATTCTTACTTTATCAACCATATCTCCAACATAACGATGTTAATTTACACTAACATGGTAATATTTAACTAAAATTTATCACAACAATGGTTAATTATCATACTGCTCAACAAATATACTCTAACATAATAAAGTTTCCCCATCAATAAAACTAACATAGCGTAACATGAACTAAGAAAATAATGTACAAAGACAAACCTAACACAACTTGCACACGAATAAACTGTTAACATTAACAAAGTTCCACACTTAACGCCAGTAAAGTAACTAACATGGTATGTAAAACGTGACCTAATCTTACTTTTTCAAGCATATCTCTAACATATTAACGTTAATCTTACACTAACACACTAATATTTAGCAAAAATGTATCATAACCTTGTCCGATTATCATACTGATCAACAAATATATGCTAACATAACAATGTTTTCACATTAATAAAGCTAACATAGCATCATATGAACTAGGAAAATAATGTACAACGACAAACCTAACACAACTTACACACAAATAAACTGTTAACATTAACAAAGTTCCAGACTTAACACCGGTAAAGTAACTAACTTTACATACAAACCGTAACCTATTTATACTTTTTTCAAGCATATTCTAACATAACGTTAATCTTCGACACAGTAACATTTATCAAAAAGTGGCATAACCATAACCTAACCCTCATAATACCTAACGAGTAAAGACGAATAAAGTAAAGTTTTTAGGCTTATCTCTTTTTAGACTCCGCTTCCTTTCAGAAAATACCAACTCTAAACATGAAAAATGATTTTATGCTTTAACCATCTACATAAAGTGATGCAATACTTATTATATTTGACCCTCTGGCAGGATATACTAGCAATGTAGCAGTCGCCATTCGGTTTACGATTAAATATAAATGACACGCTTGTCTCCCCTTCGGGGTGATCCCCTCGCAGGATTCACCCTTCAAGGGGCGCATCCCCTGGGTTTTCTCTCGGAAGGTAATGTGTTGCTTTAGATACTCTTGGTTAATGAAAAACGGTTTATTCGTAGTTAGATACGTTATGTTAAATATTACTATGACAATGTGGAAATAACACTGATTTGTTAGAGAAATGATGAGTTTTTGTAAGATATTACTGTGTTAACTGACGATGATGTGTTAGAAACGTGAGTCTAGGTTAAGTTTTTGTTGAGTAATGTTAGGTTTGCCCTAGAATTTTGCTAATGGTCTACGTTTATTTATAGGTCAAATGATGTTATACTGAAACGAGTGACACTTTTGATTGAAGATAGTGCCCACCCATAGTTCAAGATGTTGGTATCTTTGATAGATTAGTTTGTTAAGGGATTTGTTAGATAATACGGCTTTTACCCTGTTGCTGATAAGGTGTGAAAGTGGGACATATCGAGTATTGTATGACCCGTTAGCTACTTTACCTTTGATAAGTAGGGAATTTTCAGGATGTTAGCTGATTATTCATACGCGAGGTATGTTAGGTTTGCATTTGTACATTATATTCTTAGTTATGGTTATGATATGTTAGCTTTATTGATGCTGAAAACTTTGTTGGTTAAGCATATATTCGTAGGTCAGTATATAAAGAACTTATTTTTTATGTTATGTTTATCCAAAATGATACTTGAAATATGACTTGAACTCAATAGTTCAATAGATCACAGGCGGATGGGATGGGTAGGGGACTGCTGATAGTGGTTTTGATTTACTGATTACTGATTTATGGTTTAAAATCAGTAAACTATTACGTTTACTGTGATATTTTTATTCAAAGAACTTACTTTTATGTTATGTCAGGATAAAGTTTTTGTTATTTTTTGTTATGTTTGGTTAAACTTTGTTATGTTTTGCAATTATTGGTTGGGGATTATGATATTTACGTAGACGAAGTTATGATGAATTTTTTGTTAAATATTACGAAGTTGATGTAAAACATTTGTTACGTTAGCATTATATTCTTTGTCAGTATATGATTAGACAGGTTTATGCCAAACTTTTTAAACATTACGATGTTAATGTAAAATTAACATTGATAGGTCAGTATGCTTGAAAGAGTGTGAATAGGTTACGCTTGCACACGATTGAAGCGGCGCACGAAAAATGGCGTTTCACGATAAATGCGAAAACGGTTAAACACCCAAATCTGAACCGGAACGAGCACAATTTTTTTTCTTAA
>JABUQX010050636.1:0-20000 GCA_015478945.1 Trachelipus rathkii
CACCAACGACCACACAAACACACACCATGCAACACATTACACACACACCACACACATCACACACATACACACACACACACACTACCACACACACACCACACAACACACACACAACACCACACACCACACACCACACACACACACACACACACACACATACACACAACCACACACACACACACACAACACAACACAACACACCACAACACAACCAACACACACACACACACATTAAACATGGAATTTTTGCAGTATAATTTAGATTGTTTTAATATTCAAGGTTTTTCAAAGGAAAAAAAATTTATGTAAACACTGAAAAAATTAATGCATTTATTATTATATTATTATTATTATTATTATTATTATTATTATTATTATTATAATTAAATATTATTTTATTATGATTATTCTATTGCTCTGTAATGTTAAATATTTTAACTATTATTATTCTTATTTATTATTATTATTTTAATACTTAATTAATCATGGATAACCATAAAGTGACTGTTAAACCAACTGTTTATTAATCATTGTTGATTGTTATTATTAATTATTATATTATATTTATTATTATATTTATTATTTAATTATGTATATTGCATTATCTTAATTATAATTATCCTTTTAACTTAAGATCATACGTTATTGATGATAGTTGTTCTAAAGAACTACTAATGTTATCTCTCGCTCATGTTCTCGCGATTAGACATAGTTCTTAAAAGACGCACCTTCAGGTAGTAGGCTGTTAATACATATGTCTGTGGAACTAGTTAGTCAACTGTTAAAGTGCTGAGAGATATTATAAAGATTGGAAATCGTAAAAATATACCCATTCAGGGCATCAATATGTTTGAACGAAATAGATATAACATCTATTTCTCTTGGCTCTTAAATAGATGTTTATACTCTTATATTACAGTAATTGAAAAAGAATGGACAAATTCAACTGATGGTGGAATGCCTAACAAGAAGCTAAAACCCGTATAGCTACTATAAATCATCTGTCTATGGAAGAGGTCAGTTCACCAATAAAGAAGAGCGTTTCCGCTGTGTGAATTACACAGTGGAAAATGCCATTAATCACGGTCTTATTATATGAAATCATTGAAAAAAGTCAAGAAGAAGAATGTCGAAGAGATCAACACAAGATGTGCATTTTATAATGCATTAAGAATGCGTGTGGGAGTAAGTTTCACATTTGGAGAAGAAGGTTCTGATCGGAAATTCTATGTCAACATAAATTATCATGATATAGCAACAGGTAACGCTGTAACTGAGATTCTAAAGCGTCTGCAGCATTCCTTTCAGTCAGGCGACAAAGCTTCGTTCACTAAATTTAAAGTCATAGCGACTGTTTTCCGCATACACCATGGACAGGGATTGAACAATAACACAGCTGCTCAAAATGAATGTAAAAATACTGATGTATTAAAGGTTTCAAATATTAGTTTTGAACATAAATACATTCCTAAAATCCATCTACTTGATGGGTCTACAGGTTGTGCATTCAGAGCAATTATACTCTATAAAAAAACAGTAAGAAATGGGATGAAGCCTGCGAATATAGACTCTAGCACAATCGAAAGCGAAGCTAAGAAACTAGCAGATGCATGCGGCAAGGTTTTATACGAAAAGAATCCACTAAGATTTCAAAAAATCGAAGAAAATATAGTAAACGTATTTTCGAATCGTAAGTATATTGGCCTGAGTAAAAAAAAAAAAAAAATGATGGAAATAATTATTAAAGTCCTTCAAATGAAAACAGGAACGATCCCTTATTCATTATAGCCATGGAGAAATAATCGATTACTATGCCGGTTTGACCGAAGATAGATTAAAGCTGATTGCTTGGGAACACGCAGGCGGAAAAAAAAGCATGCGTTATATGAAATAGAAATTCTTCTGTACTTAATGCCCTTACACTTTCGAATAGTAATTAACATAGTCCATAAACTCAGCTGTGAACACTACGGTGGTGCAGGCAGTGTTAGATGAAAATGTAAAAGGCGTTCATATTGATCATGATGGCTGGTCTTCAGAATGTTCACGATTCGTAGATTCGGTAAATTTTTACAAATGCTACTGCTTAAGAAAAAATGCATCATAGATAATAATAAACATGCATGAAATAAAAAGATATAGTAAAACTATTGTCTAACGCAAATAAAAAGCTAAACGCAATGGCCCAATTGTACATGACTGTACTAAAAGCATATTGTGACATAATGTAAAGAAAAAATATGAAACCTAAAGAGATGAAATACACGTTGTGCTATATGAAAAAGAAAAATAATAGAAGAACGACATGAAGCAAGAATGCTAATTAGTTGATGAAGTAAAGAGCCTAAGGTATATTGCACACTGTTACTACGACATAGGAGACCGACCAACAAGTAAAGGTTAATTGCTAAAGGACGAAGAAAAATAAAGTTGCAACCTTACTTGTTAGCATGTCAAATGGTATGTGATGAATGCACAGATAAGGAAGGGAGAATGTATGTATCATTGATGGTCGCAGATACAAACAACGTAAAATAGAAGTGGTAAATCACCTGTAAAATCATCATTGATTTTATAATGGACTTTTCAGAAAAGAAGAAAAGGCAAAGTTAGTTGAGCGCCCATAATGGCGGGCAAGTGATCATTCAGGTTATGATATGCCTCATTACTGACTTCATTCTCAAGCTTCGAGAGCTATTAGCGTAGTCAAATATAAAAAGAGGCAATAAGAATGAAATCAATGGCGGTCTAACGGGCAATAAATGGTTTAGAGACAACTTTGCATTTATCACACCAATGTGCAGCTGAAGAGCATGCCTAAACGTATGGGCATTGATGATAAAAACCTGACCAAAGGATTCTTCCCTGTTATACATTTAATTAAATGAAGAGAACTCTACATTATAAAGGACTTATTCCCAACAAGGAACTTTTTGAACTGGTAAAAATGTCAGTTATAGAAAAACAAGATTTTCAGGAGTATTATAATAGCTTTGAGAATAAAGAATACAGTATTTTCGAAGAATGCGAAAAGTATTGCATCCAGGATGTTAATGTGCTTAGAAAATGTTTTGAAAAGTTCAGAGCCAGTTTTATAAAAGACTTTAATATTGACTGTTTGCTTGAATGTACAACGATGCATCTTTATGTTACACAATCTATAAAAACGTATTCATGCCTGAAGGGAAAATTACCATTCTAGGTAGAGAGAATCCAAAACCTTTCACTTATGAAGCTATTCGTTTGGATATGTTATCAGGAAAATAAATTTAATATCACCTAATTTGTCATGCGCGTAACGGGGGCGAGAAATCGCTTAAAATAAAAAAAATTAAATGGATCTATCCTGACGGATACGGTTATGTAAGATGCGATCAAAACAGGTGTTTCTGTATCATGGATGATGCATGGCATGGAACATAGGAAGACGTAAAAAGGAAGGAACAGCTGCAATGGTAATTCCAGCATTTAGATCGCACTGATCATACACTCACTATGAATCCAGGAGATGTTACAGAGAAAAATGATTTAATGTGATTAGAGATGGAGAGTTGCGAGTGGAAGTCAGAAAGAAGAAAAACAATTCAAGACCTGATCAATATCGATAAGGACCATACAACTGTTAAAGAATATGTACAGCGTATAAGTAACGATGCTGTTAACAATAGACGTGTAATAGACAAATCCATTGTATTGGGGTCGTACCGAACCTTCGTACATATTATCCGTCCAACAGAGGGTAAAAAGATAATATTTGGATTAACATTCTCTCTAGTCAGTAAATGTACAGAAGGCGAATGAAGTATCCTTGCGTACACCGATAAAACATAAATAGGAGCAAAGTACCAGATATTGAGTCTTTTAAGAATGGCATCAATGACAAATATTTCGGTGTTGCGTATATCAAGATCCTTCCACCTCAGGAACTATACATTCCTGTCCTCCTGAACGAACTAGAAGAAAACTAATGTTTCCACTATGCGCGAAATGTGTTAGAGACAAGGATGTGAGGAAAATGTACTCACAGGGAGAAGGCAACGTGCTATGACGGAGTGTATACACGTGACTCTGAAATTAAAGCTGGCCTTGAGTATGGTATAAAAATACTTAAGATATTTGAAGTATGGACTTTTAAAGAACAAGAGTTCTTGTTTGAAAGCGGTATGCTCAACAGCATTTCATTAAAAATAAAGACAGAAGCTTCAGGGTTACCCCATAATATTCATGAAGAACCGATCCTGATTTTGAGAAAAACTTAAGAATATCGTCCGCTTATTCAGAGAAAAAGAAAGGTGTAGAGCTCGACATAGGCAACATCAAGAAGAACCCGGGTTATGCGATTCATTGCGAAACTGTGTTTAAAAGTCTCTGGGAAATTTGCCTCAAAAATCACCAACACGGAGGAAGAGTGTAATATGTACTAGTGATAAACATGTATGGGAACTAATCAACCAAAGCGATATTGAAGTCCCTTCCGTTGTACCTATAGGTAATAAATATGTTGTTACAATTGTAAAAAATGAATTAGCTGAGCGAACGTCGGCAACTACAAACATCCCTATAGCATCGTTTACGACAGCTTACGCCGTAGTAAAAGTTATTCGATTATACTTAATAAAGTTTAAAGAAAGAGCATTAAATATTGTGAATACAGATTCTTGTATTTTTGTATCAGGTGAAAACGATGAAATTCCCAATACAGGTAACTTTTTAGGCGATTTAACAGATGAAATAGCTGATTATGGAGAAGGAGCTTATGGTGATTCCTTTGTATGCACGGGCCCTAAATCATATACTAAGTTTGGATAAGAAACTAAGAAGGTGATAATTAATTCTATTAGGGACATTTAGAAGACAATCAATAAAGACACTAAAGATACTATTAACTTCGGGAAGCTGCTAAAATTAGTAACTGTGCGTGGTTCTGAAAATAATACATGTCACGATGAATCATTGTATGAAGACATCAGGTACAATGACGTCACAGTAAAAGCAATGAATGAGATACAATTGAATAATGACGATGATGATAATGTAGTAACTGAAATAGAACTTCCACATAAAATTGCAGCCAGAACAAATGAGTCGCAGAATCCTTTAGCCGACTTACAAGGAAGTAATAGAGGCGGCTTATGCTACAACATACCTACTACAACCTTTCAAGCTGGGAAACATGGTGGAGTTAGTATCATATCAGGTTCAAGAATGTTGCAACACACATCAGACAAACGTATCTTTGTACGAAACTCTTTCCGTACAGTATCTTATGGATTTAAAGGCGTTTTAATATCTATTTAATATATGTATATATATATATAATATATATGATAATTAATATATATATATATATATAGTATATTTATATAATAAGATATCTAAGATAATTTATTATATTATAATATTATTGTTGATTTATACTTTTTTATCTTTGCTTGTAAAATGAATGAGAATTTTAATTCTGAACAATTATTAAATAGAATAAATTATGTTAGGTGAAGTAATAGTTTAGTGAAATGTGAAAGTGTATTATAAATGATGATAAATATAGTGATATAATAAGTTATTATATATAATAGTATATATAAGCTAAATATAATATATATATGTAGTAGTAGTATAATAATATAAATATATATATATATATATATTATATATATATATATATATATATATATATATATATATATAAGGATTCCTATTTGTAATATTTATAATAATAAAATATAAAAATAAATTATTTTATTACCCTTATATTTCGAATATTTTATGCTTGTATTTAATGTACAGTCACAGATGTATTATTTAAAAAAGTTTAACTAAGTAAAGCTAAGAAAGAGATAGCGAACTTAAGGGAGTGTTTTATTAATCGAAGTACCTTCGATATGAAAAAAAGAACATGAGATATTTTTATACATGTGAATTTTAAAAAAAAAAATAAAGTTATTTAAAAAGAAAAAAAAAAATTATCGATTATTAAATAATCGAATATTTAATAACCGATTATCGATTTAACTTAGAAATCGTAATAGGCATTAAAACACTAATTGAATATTGTGATAACCATTGGTATTACATTGATGCATCGAGTGCATCCGATGCTCGATGCATTAATGTATGGTAATATGTTAGTATGCTCAATACATGAAGTTCATATTTGTTTACTGCTTTTAGGATATGTAAAGTATGATGTTTCAACTAAAAATTACTTGTTTACAGACCCTTTAAAGCAGTTAAAAGCCAGAATAAAGCAGTTAAGCCATATTATTCAAACTGTTGCTATGCAAATGCGGTATTGTATTACTGCATTTAGAGGTGCCCATTTTCAAGGCTTACAAGTGAAATTTTATTAAAATAAAATAGCATTAAAATAATGTTAACAGCATAGAAACAGGAAAGAGTAGAAAGTTGTTTTACATACGTCCATGTAAGCCTATGACAAAAGATGTAATGAATTTCCGGAATCTGACTCGACGGTATCTGTTGCGCGAGGGTTCTTTATGCGTTCTCAACCTTCAAACGCTATGCGATGCGATTCTGGGGCAATGACGACGGTCTCTGCGGGAAACAAACAAACAACGACCCTAACGAACGTACGTAGCGGGCTTGCCAACAAGCGACTGCGAAATTGCGGGATGGGGTGCTCTGCTTTGCGGACCAAACTTGCGATGATTGCGAGCCAAACGATTGCGGGAACTATGTTAAAACGTCTGACGCGACGATTGCGTGAAAGACAGATGGAATTTGCAGATTCGATGAAATAGGACGAGTTGAAAATTATTTGATGAAATTAACAAGAACGATTTATAAAAGACAAAAATGGCGGAGCGCAACGAAAAAACAACAAGGTTTGTGTCTAAAAGATCCATGAAAGAACATGAACTAAACATATACATACAGTAACTAAAAATAACTAATCAACGTAATCTGAAAGAAAAAGAGGGGACGGCTCCACCCTTTGGGGTAGTAGACCCCCTGGGGTGAATCCCATACATAAAAATCAACCCAGGAAAGTACGTGAATCTAGAATGCATTAAAATGATTATCGCCGTAAAACGACCCATGAACTACCATGAGTGAAAAAATATATAATGACGTTACTGACATACGACTGTAGGGTCGAGCGACTCCCTGATCAAGTGCCGGCCGTCAGTTGGTGTAAACTATACTACTCACGATGGACGTGGAGCTGGACTTTTGCAAACCCATATAATATATATATATCAGTATTATATTAATAAGTATAAAATAGCTGATATATATAATATATATTAATATAGGTAATATATATATAGTTAGTATATATATATAATATATATATATATAATATTATAATATATAATATATACACGAATTCAAGACCGGCATACGATGCTGAGCGTCAGCGATATAAACTCTTTAACGATTTCGTAGTTAAATTTTTGTTAATCATCTTTTTTTATGTGGGACAGGGGAGATAAAACAAATTTGGCACTTATGCACTTTAGGGAGGTAAAAGTTTAAAAATATTTTTTCCGGGGGGAAAAAAAACAAAATAAACTGAATTCTGATTTAGGCACTGATCTCGAATAAGACGACTGTTTTTGAACTTGATCAGTACTTATAAAAAAAAATCCATCCAAATTAGGGCTAAGGTTTACGGCAACAGCAATCCATATAGGTTAGGTTTAGGTTAACTACAGCGTCAATTCATACAGGTTAGGAGTAGGTTTACAGCAAAGTAGATTCATCTAGGTTAGGTCTAGGTTTAGAGCATCGTCCATCCATATGGATTAGGTCTCGGTTCAGGACCCTGAAAGTTCAGGTTATGATAAGTTTTGTTAAGTATACACACAAAGCAATTCTGTGTATACTAAACAAATCTTATCAAAGTCTGAACTAGCAAGGAACTAAATCGAGACCTAACATATACGGTTCGACGATGCCGTAAACCTAGACCTAACTTAGGTGGATCGATGATGACGTAAACCTAGACCGTACCTAGATGATCTATGTGGCCATAAACGTAGACCAAACCTAGAAGGATTGACGCTCCCCAAATAATATATATATATATATATATATAATATATTCTATATATATATATATATATAATTATATTATATATTATATAGTATTAGATTTGTAACAATAAGGTTACTATCAGGCAATGTTTTTATTTAGCAAAAAAAAAATCCTGGCAAAGTGGCTCTATAGTCCTATCGAACAATTATTTCTGTAAAAAAAATTCGAAGATTTTTACATTACGCGAAGGTCCATGATTTCCATATATAATTAATATAATCGTTATATAGTATTATATATATATATATAGTATTATACTTTATAATATATATATATAATATATATATAAATATTATATATACTCTAATTATACCTTATATATATAATATATATATATATATACTATTTATATTATGTAATATATAGTATAACCATTATATATATATACATACTATTCATTTAACATTATATTATCTATATCACGCTACATACTATACTATGTTACGAATACTACATAGGTTCACTTTTCGATTATCTCTGATGTATCTTTTCAAACTGATTAGGGCTACTGGTAAAAGCGAATACATTGCGGATATCCTGTCCAAAGTTGCCCGTTGGAAATGGTAAAAAAAAAGAAAAAAAAAAAAAATAAAAAAAAAAAAAAAAAATATATCTAAAAACTAAATAGCTCACAGCGAGAATAACCGAATTATTGAATCACTGGTAAAATTATCTCATAAGAAAATCGATAAAATTCAATAATAATTAAAAAAAAATTTAAGCTTAACTAAATTATAGTAAAGTGCATATGGAAGTTGAAGGTCTAATTATTAAGCAGACTCGTTTACTATTGTTTAACTCGAAATAAAATAAAAACTAAACTTTCTATTAAACTTTTTATTTTTTTTGTTTAACTTAACTAAAGAATAACTTAAACCTATAGGTAATTCAACAATCTGTACCCACCGCACCGATGGCATGGATCGGGTACGTCTCGGCTTTCCGGGGAACTACGGGTTAGGACTAATTCCCCCCCCCTCCGGGAGGTCTCCTGGAACCCCCGCTCTTTGGTATTTGGGCGTCGCGGGGTTCCTCCGCCCTCTCCTACGGGGTACTTCGCGAGAACACGTCCCCCTCCTACTCGTCTCCCCACGTACGGCCTCGAGCCCCTAGTGTGCGTATAAAGCAAATTTAATAACAAGTCTATTTATTTTATCGAAAACCATAAACGAGTCGCTCTCTATAATGCGGTCCTTCTATCAGATTACTCATATTTATAACAATAATTTTTTTTTTTATTAATATTATTGTTTTCTTTTTCTTATGTGAAATTTTAACCAGGAATCTTAATAAATGTATTTCCCTTTTTCCGCTGTAGCTTGCCCAGTATGCTTTAATTGAATTATATTTTTTTTTTTTTATTTAGCATTTCCTAGGGCCAAATTGGTACGCACCGCGCATCTTCCACAGCAATGTCATTTCCTTCCGTTCTTACAGCTGGTGCATTAAATGTCTATATAGATACATATGACGGATACCATCGCAATATAGCTGGCCATATATATATATATATATATATCTAGATATGAATCATTTGGTATAACAATATGAATATAAAGTAAATACATGATCAAATTATCTATACTTATATATGCCAATCCTATAGCTTAATTACTTTAGTAACTCTCCAACCCACTAATCATATATTACCCTAATATATATATCACAAGTTATACTATTCACACTTATATATACTATGGCCAGCATCCGAAGAAGGCAGGCATGTAACTAGAAAACTATAACATCCAACAGGAAAATAAAATAACAAATTTCTATGATTTCCATAGGAAATACGCCACTCTTCTCTCATATTTGCATATCTGCTGTTAAAAAAATATATTATTTTATTCTCATCATTATATTTATAAAAACTAATAACTAATTAATCATAGTGAATCTTTAGATAAACCATCAAACTACGGCAAGTGCCGCTGTGATTTGACCTTCTGAAATGCTGCATTACTTGACGATGACAAAAGTTGCCAAATACCGTATTTAATTTACGCTTTGGAGAAAATTTTATTTTTTCTTTTTATATCCTTTTTTAGGGGTCTATGCCGACGGAGGACAGAGGGGGACGAAGTTCCCCCCGTCGTCCCCCGGTAGGGCCCGATGAACCCCCCTGATCTCTGCCATCTTTAATTTTTCCAACCACGTTATCGTGTATCACGGATTTAATGACTGTTTATAAAAGTAAAAAAATTCAACAATTGCAACTTTCCGCGCTCCCTCCAACTACTCCAGCTTCTTCGTTTTCTCAAAAAACTGTAAATTTTCAAACTCTATTTTAAACAAATTTCATTTTTTAAAAAGCGTTATTACAAATTCTATTTATTTATTTTTTTAATTTCAGGGGTAAAAATGTCTCCTGATTAATAAAATGATATTTATTTTCGTGTACTTGTTATAGTTTTTTAGTTACACTAACCCCAGCATTCTGCCAGTGATCTGACTATATATATATATATATAATTATTACTTATATATTATATATATAGTATATACCTATACTACAATATATATATACAATTCATATACTATATTTATCATTACTTAAAAATTACGTATACTAATATATGACTACAATATACTACATTATAATTGTCAGTCTATGAGGATGGCCTTAGTTCTAATTTTAAACCGACCGTACGTTAACATATTAAATGACCAAAGTGTATTTTTTGCATACTTTAGTATATTAATTTATATAGTATACATTGTTGAATTGTATTTATTGTTTAATGCATTTTATAGTAGATTTATATCATATTGATAACCTACTATCGTCCTAGCTTAGTATTTTGCGATATCACTAACGAGATATGTCCAATTTTATACTAATTTTCACTCTAGCATATATAGTATTTGGCAATTATATACTCATCATCCAGGTTATTAATAGTAACCGATCTATATGAACCGGTTCTCCCTACCTACCTCACCGCTATCTCAATTAGAAAGCGGTCATTAGGCAGTGGTTGCCCAATGAATCTCACCTAATCCTGGGTCAGTATATCTATATATACATCTCATTCATGCTAGTACTAGTACCCTATTATATCATTATACTACTATATTATTATATCCTACGGAACTCAATATTCTACTATAGATATTTATTCCACTGACTACTATGAAGAGTAAATATGTTGCCTTATAATACTCAATCGTGGGTATATATATGATATATTTATATATATTATATATTATATTAGGGTATATTTGTAGTAATCTAAAGGTAACAGGGGCGCTTTGATAAGAGTTAATGTTAGACGGAAGTTGGGGAAAATATATAAAGGAGGAGTGCTGCAACCTTTACCAGTGCAGTATATGTAAGATTACGCATAGCTGGTTAATCTCTGATGATTAGTGGTTCAATGAGAGCTTTGAAAAGGCTATGATGGGAGGCACCTGTGTGTGGAAAGGACGGGCTAGTATACATATTCCGTCCTTTTCTCCAATAAGGAGGTGGATTATGAGACTGAAGATAATCAGTAGATAGCTATATTATCGATCTTTGAAATAATTTTATGTCTATAAATAAAGAGGGTGACTGCTAATATATTATCGTGGCAGTAAACAAGAGTTATGATGTTTAGTGAAGCGAAAGTACAATTGATTAAGAATGAAAATCTCTTAGACTCCTCAATAAACACATTTAATTATATATATATTATAAATATTATATTATTTTATTACTTATTATATATTTATATAATATATAATTATTTAATTATATCTATCTTATTGTATATATTATCAGGAGTGAGTGGAGGTAGAGTCGGAACATGATCAGAGCGTTTATATCACGGGGTCATAGGCGTTCAGTGATAAACGTCAGAGCGTCGGTATGATAGTTATCAGATTTCTCATAATAAGTTGGGATATATAGTCGGAAGTCGGTATACAAGTCGAGTCCTAAAAACGACTCTTTGCACTACCCAACTATAACTTAAAATTTTATGTCTAAACATTTTCATATAAGAAGCAACATTTGGAGATTAACAGATAAATTGAGATTTTATATTATAAACATATTTTACATTTTATTTTTTTATTTATGACATTATGTTTGTTAATGACATAATTATTAGTAAGTTGTTTATATTATTATATAACTATATTACTATATATACACCAATGGTTAACAACAGTCCAAGCGTGAGAAATAGGGAAATTAAATTGTAATTATACATATATTATAAAATAAATTATAATAATATATAAATTTATTTCATGTTATGATAAAATTTTAAAATATACCGATTCCTCATAACTTCAGGTTTGTGTCCTTTTTTGACGAAATAACAGCTTGAAGTTCATCTTGTTTTTGGTAGGGTGGATTTTGCAACAGTTGTGGAAGCAACGGCACGGCGTGTCTCATAGTTCCTTCATAATTTTGGCTACCGGAAAGTCAAACCGGATAATTAACCTATAAGTAAATTTATATGTCTGGGTGTTTTTCGAGCTTTTCTCTAGACCACGTGTGTGTGACCTATTTAGTCCCGTGAGTGTATTTTCACCTTTATTATATACGGAATTTTAAATGTTTGGGGTTTTCATATAATTATATTTGAGAATTAGTTACTCAAAGTATTTTACTCATACCGGTAAAATTAAAATGCTGCGGAGTTTGGTATGACCACTTATTATATGCTCTAAACTCATATATTAATTCTGAGTGTAAATACATATTTCGTAGTGATAGCTTAATAAACATTATATTGACACTGTTGCTGTATTGAGATTTTGCAATATTGTCGAATACTTTGAGAAAGCAATGTAATTTTATATATTATTCATATTTTTATCTTACTGCTTATATAATAATATATAATATATAATATATTATATATATTATATATATAATATTAAATATATATTAAAAAAATCATGAAATAAAAAAAAAGAAATAAATTTATAAAAAATTTAAACCAACAGCTTATAAACTATAGAATCATAAATTAACCTTTTTAATATTGTAAAATATATATAATATATATATATAATATATATATATATAATAATATATATATATATATTATATAATATATTATTAGGGATGCCGAATATCTAAAATAATATCGATTAAATCGATATATCAGTCTTTGTAAAAATATCATATCGCCTTCGATATTATCGCCAGGAAAAAATATCGATATCGATATATCGATATTTCGATATATTGAAATCTAATATTATATAGATATATATATATATATAATAATATTATATTATATATATATATAATAAATATATAATATATTATATTATATATATATATAATATAATAATATAATATATATATATATATATATATATATAATATATATATATAGTATATATATATATATACGATATATATAATTATATATAATATTAATAGAGAGAGAGGAGAGAGAGAGAGAGAGAGAGAGAGAGAGAGAGAAGAGGCTTTAATTTATAAATTGAAGCAGACGTAGTACAGAAGAGAAAGTGGTAGAAATGGAAAAAGATCTTCACTCTCAGGTCTTCCAACTCCAAGAGGTTGAAGACTCGAAGTTTGTGCTAGAAAAGCGTTGATGTTGGATTTGAGGAACTGGGGTGTTTTGACTTTTTGTGGACGAGTGAATAAATTAAATAAGAAAATCGTTTGACTAGAAAATTAAACAATAATCATAAAAATCATTTTGTTTTCGTATTATAAATGAAAAATATCTATGTATTAATGAAGCTGGAATCTTCAAAATGATTTCTTATTTATACAAAATAAATATTGATTCCAACAACGAAATTAATTTAAACTGGATGGTAGACAACTGATACTTGGATGACTCTGGAAGTCTGGATCTTAGAAAAGGATCTATTAAATTTTTGTAATATAATGAAATGTGTTAATATTGAAGAAGTTCGAGACTGGATGCCAGACGACTGTTATCATAAGAAAATCTGTAGTGATGTACCCCCAAATACTAACTTTTAGTAATAGCTATTATAACATCGTTAATTTAGTTAATTACATTTTTAAATGAAACAATCGTAATCGCCAGTAGATGAATTAGGACTATCGGTCCTCGGTATGTAACTGTAACAACTCAACAGGAACGTCCTTTGTTCCGGATTAGATTTCTGGCAATGATTATCTTCGTCGCACACTGGACACTGAATCACACTCCACAGAGCTACACGAAAATCAGGATCAGGCTGGTCTCGAGTTGACTGCAAAGTCTTTAACAGTCTAGAATAGACCATAAAGTTAATAAAATATTTCATGAAAAAGGAAATAAAACTATGATAGCTATTTTAATTTCTTTCCTTTTATTTAATGTATCTCAAGTTATTACCCTTTAATGTATAATATATATATATATATATATATAATATATATAATATATATATATATATATATATATATATATATATATATATATATATATATATTATAATTATAATATAATATATATATATATATATGATATAGTATATGATATATATATATTATTATTATATTAATTAGTTATTCTTATTTACTAAAGCTCAATATCTTATCATATAATGCCATCCTGAAAACAGACCAGCTGATTGATTATGCTCGGAAGTCAATCTATTTCCTTTTCATTGAGCAAACATTGTTTTACTAATGATACTGTTCGCTGCTGACGAGATGAACGTCGCATTTACAGCCAAGATAGTATCTTGCTAACCATAAACATCAGGCAGGGAAAGCATTTTTGTACTAACAATCGTCTAAAAATTTTTAATTGGGTCGCATTATCCACTTGATCACTGAATAACTGAATTGTGATTAGTGAAGTACTTCTAGAGACAATTTGACTATGTGGCATTGTGCCAAGTCGATCCCCCCCTCTCCCTATTTTTGGTTTCCCGAAAAGACGAAAAATCTAAAAAACCCAATTTTTTTGGTTTATTTTATACATGACATTGGGGGGACGAAACGAAGAACGAAATAATGGGGTGAAAAGAGAGTGTTCATCTGCATCACTTTAGGGTGTCGGGGAGGGAAGATAAGAATTTTATTTTTTTCCGGCTTTAATAAAAAATTTTTTTTGAAAGAATTATCGCCTTTCGATATTAAGAAAAATATCGAAATATCGATATATCGCCTAAGAAAATATCGCCAAAAATATCGATATATCGAGCCAAAAGAATATCGATATTTCGATAATATCGATATTTTTTGGCCATCCCTAATATATATATATATAGTATTAAATATATAAATATTATACATATATCATATATATATATCTATAATATATATAGTATATATATATATAATATATATAATATATAATAGTATATATATATATTTATATATAATATATATATATATTATATATAAATATATATATTTAATAAAAGATCAGTGGCGTACCTTGAAGAATACACTTGGGTAGGCAGAAGTTTATATATATATAATTTAATAATATATATATATATTATATATATAATAATATATATATATATATATTATATATATATATATATATATAATTTAATATATATATGTATATAATTATATATATAGCTAACGAAAACATCGAAAACATATTTTTTTAATATTATAATACGTAACTATTTTATTTGTATTGAAAAGCTTGTTTTCATTATATTTTAACCAAATACTTAATTTTAAATCATTCCCAATTGAGTAATTTCTTAGGCCTTTCATTTTTTTAAATAGAGCTCTCGTTTTATAGATAAGTTTTTAAAGCGTTTTTTTTCTTAATATACAAGTCTGACACGTTCTCCATTATGCATTATTTCAATTATTTATGTATATAATGCTAAAATACACTTAAATAAAATTATATAAAATTAATATTCAATATCAGAACAATCAAACATTCGATACAAAAATTTCAAAGAAACTGCCACAAGCCACATATTTCGTACATATTTACGGGAAGATCGAGAACGAAAGATTTCATATATATTATCGATTATTATAGGTAGGACAGACTAGCCCGCTCCATTATAAGTTGACGTAGGAAATGACGTCATTCGTCCGCGTGGGGTAAAGAATTTTACTATTAAGATCAGAGTAGGAGCGAGAATTTTCTAAATGAATTCAATTATTATTATAGCTATTATTATTGTGTTTGTTTTTCTTTTTAATTAATGATGCAAAATAGCTTCTTTTTTTACTTTTATATAAAAAATTTTAATAATTTAGTATACTTTTACAATTTAAAATTTTTTCAATTATTTAAAACCTTAAAAAATATGGGTGGAGCTACCTAACCCGGCCTAACCCTATAATATACCCCTGATATATATATATATATATATATTAATATTATATGATATATAGATATATATATAATATATCATATTATCTATGGATCCATGTCTTTTGTCCTGTCCATGTCCTATGATCGCTTATCGCATTTCATGAATCGAACACATTTGAGAATGAAAATAAACTGTATTGTAATAAAAGATACTTTCACACCTTTAAAAATATTTAAATAAAAAAACAGGTATACGATCTATGCAACCTAACGTAACTTAAAATAACCTTCACTTAAACGTAACTTAACGTACTTAACGTGACCAAACTTATATCATTATATAATTTATTTTCACTTTCCATATTAGTTTTCAATAAACAACAAGTTTATGTATATGAAAATATGTTGTCCTAACTCTTTGTTGTTCGATACGTACTATGGAAATACTTGATTCCAGCTTCATGGGACAGAGATAATGGAACATGAGCCATATATATATTATAATATATTCTATATATATATATATATATATATAATATATATATATTATATTAATATATATATATATATATATACTACTATATATTATATATATATATATATATATAATATATATATATATAATCATTATTTTATTTTACAGTTGTACCACCACTCACGGGCAAACGCCCTTTCATGAGGGAATGTGCACAACCTAGAATTGAACAACTAAACGTAAATTACGCAGATGAGCACAGATGCAGGCTTTGAAAGTGGGGGAGATTAAATTCAGCAGGAAATACAGAAGATGGAAAGAGAATCCACAGAACAGAGGTGGGCAGGAAAGAAGGAATCGACCGCAACGAACTAGTTTAGAGTTACCAATATCAACACAAAACTCATGTCCAGACACAGCACCCCCTTGTGCTACGAGGGCCACGTAAAGGTGGTTGGTACGCAAGTGATAAGTTCCCTCGAGCACCTGCCGCTGAGGTACCTATGAGAAGAGAGATAAAGCAACCAACAATCGCCTCAAAGATAGAGGTCAAAGTGAAATGGAATTACAGAACAATTTATAAGCCTTTTTGGGCCTTGACTCGACCCTATTAAAATCCGGGCTGAAACCAAGCCCCCCCCCTCTCAGATATGAGAGCAGTACTCCATACAAGGGGGATGAGACCCTTGTTACGCTATGAGAACTGAGAAGAGAAAAAAAGTCTCGCAGCTCTAAAGATTCCCCATTCTTTGAGGCCGTCTACAACCGTTTGGTGATGTGAGGTTTCAAGATATTTTTTTGTTTATGTTAAAACCAAGGATGTTTATATCTGTCGATCAGGATGAGACGAGAGAACGTCGAAAGAGATAGGAAAGTTTAGACAGGTGTCTTAGAGAGGAAAATTTGTAAAGTTGGGGTTTTAAAGAATTTGAATTTCTACAAGGTTTGAGACAGACCACACCAGGAAATTATATTCCAATCAGCGAGAATAGAATCGGAAAGATTAAGACGAGAGCAAATTCTAGAAGTAAAAGAGGAGCAGAATTGAAATGAGTGAAAGAATGAAGGGTCGAGTCATCGGCATATTGAGTGGATAGAGTTAGATGTGCGGTGAGAAGATCAATTAATGAAAATTAGGAATAAAGTAGGAGATAAGACAGAACCCTGAGGAACACCACTATTGACAGAAAAGGAAGAAGTTGCCACATCAACAACAGCCGATAATAGCGATTTGAATGAAAACTAGACATAAGTAGCAAAAGAGAAGGAGCAATCCAAAGGAAGGGGAGGCTTGGAGAGCAAGTGACCTCGTGCCATACCCTGTCAAATGCCTTTGGATATGTCAGCGCCACCACGCAAGTCCCCCGTAGTTCCTAAGGCGGAAAACCATAAAATCAGTAAGATAGAAAGTATATCGCCAGTAGACCTCGAGTGCCGAAAGCCATACTGGCGATCGGAAAGAAGTGATGAGATTCCAGATGATCTAAGAAATGAGAGTTGAGAAGGGTTTCAATGATCTTAGATAGAATACAAGTGAGAGCTATTGGGCTATAGTTAGTAGGATCAGAGCGGATTTCTTTTTTCGGAATAGGTTGGACATGTGCGTGCTTCCAACACTGAGGGAAAGTGTTAGTATTGGGACATAGAGAATATAGTTGAACGAGGGAGGGGCCGCAGGGAGCACTCTCCCTCAAAACACGGGAGAATGCCATCCGGGCACCCGCCTTCCTAACGTAGATTTCAGGAGCCCATACACCCGATCAAAAATGTAATCACAGGCAAAGGCATAGGAACACACCTGAGAGGAGAAGGAGGAGGAAGAGGAATGCCAGAATCTCCAGGGTTGAGTTAGAGGAAAATAGGAGGCCGAATAGATTGGCCTTTTCAGATGGAGAATTAGCAACAGAACCCATCAAATCGATAAGAAGAGGAAAGGCAGATTTTTAGAAGTTGTTTAGAGATGTTTTTGGCAAGAGGCCAGAAAGATTTTTCAGTAGGATAACCAAGGAGGTTAGCGCACTTTCGTTTGATGAAAGCCCGCTTTGCTCGCCGAAGAGTATCCCTGCACTGATTTCTAGCTGAATGAAAATTAGCGAGAGTGATAGGAGAACGAGAATTTTTCCACTCCCGATACGCACTGTCCCTAGCCTGAATGGCCAAGAACAGCCACGATCGAACCATGGATTACTGAGGAGAAAAAGATTGTCGAAGAAGGAATGAAGCTCTATGTGTTTTTTTTTTTTGGATTTTTTTTTTTTTTTTGTTTTTTTTTTTGCTTCATCATCGATTAACTAGCTCCTAACTCTATCGCGATTTAGCGGAAGGCGTCACTCTATGATCAAATGCAGTCTATTCTAAGTTAATAGTTTATCTGTGTAGAACTCCGATCGAGAAGTGCCAGAAAATAACCGGCGAGTGGTCAGGATGGAGTGCTGTTTGGAAGGAAAGTAATTGAAAATTAAGAGATAAAAGGATAAGGGTTATCAAGATTACCAATACGGAGAGCTGATAGGTGGTGAGATTTTATTAGAGAAGGACTGCATGTGGTAAATTACTATAGCTGCAAGTGTGTGTCAAGAATTAGTTGTTGGCACGAACCAGAATGTGTGTGGGTTTCTTTTAAAATTAGTTGCTCCAGATCTTGAGAATGCTAAATTGATTCGGCCTCCTCCCCACTTAAATCATATAGAAGGACCCCAACCATTCAGTGTGTGTATCTGAAATCCATAAAAGAAGACCTCAGTATTTGGAATGAGAAGATTTAACAGTCTCGTGAGAAGTAGTAAGATATTCAATAAAGGCGTGAAAATCTGTTCTGTAGAGAAAAAAAAACAGTAGCAGAAGCACAAAATTATTGTAGTAGTGAAGAAAGATTTTAAGCCACAGAACATGGAAGTTAGGAGTTTCGAGATTCTCGAGACGTGTTACAGGAGTGTTTATGTTTTACATATGGCAACATACTCACCCTTTAGACAGAAATTATGAAATAAGTTATAATTGGATATATTAAACGAGTTTAAGGATGAATTCTAGCCATCTGTGTCTAAGACAAGAGCAAAAGGTTAGGGTTAAAGTTAGAGAGGTGGGATTCCACGGATGCAGAGTTAGTAGGTGTAAGCCACGGATGTTGGTAAGTCGACTAAAAGCCCGGCGGCCTGCGCAAATCTGCATCACACAGCACACTAACAACCACACCAAAAGAAAAACAGCAAACAAAAACCAATATACAA
>JABUQX010050637.1:0-5000 GCA_015478945.1 Trachelipus rathkii
AAAAAGAGAGGATCCGGATTTGTTGCCACCTTATCAGTGGGACTGATCTTCTTCGGTCTCTAAAGCTTTTTTTCTAGCTTATTAAATATAATATATTATATATATATATATATATTATTATATTATATATATATATACTATATATATATTATATATATTAGTATATAATATATATAGTATATAGAGAAGAGAGAGAGAGAGAGAGAGAAACTTTGAAATCAACTGACAAAATTGATTTAAAACTGAAGTAGAAGTAACTCTTCAGGATCCGAACACGAATCTATTTATCAGGTTAGGAGAAGGAAGGTGCTTTTTATATCTATTCTAATTGCATATTTAAATCAACATTTGAATCTTTTACATTATGTGTTTGTCTGTTCGTGATCAAATTTGTTTATTTGTTTTTTTTATTTAACCAAGCAAGTATGTCATTTTTCAAGCAGTTTCACCATTATACAATGAATGACTAATAAAACATGACACATTTGGCACCACGTTCTAAAGTACTGAAAAACATATGGCTTTTTATGTAATATATATATATATATTATATATATATATATATATATATATTATATATATATATATTATTATTATATATATATATATATATTATATTATATATATATTTATATATATATAGAACTGCTATAATAACAGATTGAAAACAAATTAAAATAAGCTAGTGAGAAATGAGAATATTATGGCAAAAGTTTTCGGATTATAAACGACCCTTTTCAAGCCTGAGGAAAAAGAGAAAAGTTTAAAAAGATAAAAAGTTAAAAAATAAAACGGAGAAGACTTGATCCAAGGAAAGATAATAAAATAATTGCTTTCCTTGGAGCAAGGTTCCGTCTTGTGGTTCCGTTTAGTTTTTAACTTTTTTTATCATTTTAATTATTTCTGTTTTTCTCTGGCTCGAAAAAGGGTAAAGGGGTGTAAGGAAAAGTTTTGATTTTCCATGGGAATTTTAAGGAATTTGCAAATAGAAATTTGGATTATAATTCTAATTATATTTGATATGCTTAAAAAAGTAGGATGCTGCTTTTTCCCGAGCTCTAAAATGTTGATTATGAGTTTTTTTTCTGTTTGTATTAGTTTCTATTGTGTTTTCATTTGAAGAAAAATTATGTTCATAACATTTTTGATTGGCGGGCAAAAATCTTTGTCTAAATGACTTGAAAATTGAACTACAAAGAAAAATTTATTATCTGAATAATCATTTGGAGATTTATTTGAATAATTAGCACCTAGGGAACACCATTTTCCTCCGACACTTTATGAAAATCGGTTTTGAGGATTTTTTTTTTTTTTGGGGGGGGGGGGGGGGGGGGGGGTTATATTCCTAATCATTTGAAAATTTCGAGTTGTATAATGGAGAGATGCGCCTTTTCATTTATTGTTTCTTGGTTAATCAACGTTTTTGCTTCTGAGACGGAAAATAATTTTAAAAAAATAAATCAAATAATTCGGTACAAACAATAAACAATAAAAAATACCAAAAAATAACATCCTTACTTCCTCACTTTAACATTGATCAAATGAACAGGAAAAAAAAATCGCAAACAAAATTTTGAAACCATTTTCGTAGAATTTCGGGTATTTTGTAATTCTGGGACTTTTGGTTCTTTATATCAAAAATCCAACGATAAATTTTAGATAATGATCCCATCTTTATATAAAAGGAACAATAGTTTTTCTTAATTAAATAATAATGCAAAATACCTATCAGGGTACAGGAAAACGTCGATTGACGTTTATAGCTCGAAAACGCTGTATACCTGTTTTTTTAATGATGGAAACTTAGTACTTTCGCTTGTTTAGTCTGGAAAACGAGGTTGCAAAGTTTAATGGCAAAATCCTAACATTTCACGAGAAAACATTTTTTCATATTACTTTCATTTTCCACTAACTAGCTAATTAACTACAACTATATTATATTAAATTATATATATATATTATATATTTATATATATACTATATATTATTATATTAATATATATAATAATATATATATATTATTTTATATATAATTATAGTTATATAAATATATACCCTTTAATATATATATCCCTGGTGGCAAAGGTTGGAGGTACCAAATTTCCACCAGAATTAGCCGGAAATTCCATTCCCGGATCATTCAAGAGCTGACTGCTCGATAACTCAGGTTATGAAATGTCATGTCAAAGATAAGTTGGGAAAATTAGATAAGAGAACGTGTTCGACTTTACAGTGTTGTACATGTAGACTGAGCATAGCTCTAAGTCGAGTAGCTAAGATTGGAGATTGAGTTTTTTGAGGCATTGTAAACTAACATTTCTCATAACCCAATTAGAAAAAATTCAAAAAGGTCAGAGGTTTAATTTTGCCTCCAAGGTCGCCTCCCTAGCGTGAGACACTCTGCTTTTGGATTGGACATCCTTCAAATGAATGAGTAACGAAGGTGGAGTCTCCGGCATAGGATGGATAAGGAAAGAAGTAAAAGGGAGAAGATCTTAATGAAGTAGAAAAAAGAGTTGGGGAAAGGACAGAACCCTGAGGACACCACTATTTATAGATTTAAAGGATGATGGTGGCCGTATACAACTGCGGCTATGGACGACGAAAGGAAATCAGAATAAGTCTAGAGAGAATGCTAATACCATGAAAGGAAGCTACAATAAGACTTTGAACTAGACTTTATCGAAGGCTGCGATATGTCTAGCGCAAACCAAGATTCACTGAAATGCGATGGGAGAAGACCAGGAGCGGGAGAAGGGAAAGAAGATAGGCCCCCCCCCAAAAAAAAAACAAGAAAAACGTTTTTGCGAAACGCTCTCTCTTCTCTCTCTCTCTCTTCTCTCTTTCTATCTCTCTCTCTCTCTCTCTCTTTCTCTCTCTCTCTCTCTCTCTCTTCTCCTCTCTCTCTCTCTCTCTCTTTCTCTTTCTATATATATATATATATATATATATATAATAATATATTATATTATCATATATATATATATATTTATATATATATTATTTATATATATATATCATATATATACTATATATATATATATTATATATATATCATATATCTATATTATAATATATATATATTATATATATATAATATATATATATATATTATATACTATTATTATTAATTATATATATATATATATATTATATATATATATATATTATATTAGTTATATATATTATATATATATATATTTCATAACATACTGTTGATTAGAGATAAGATTAAAAGAATTGAGATGTTTCCAAATTATCCTGTTAAGGATCAATTTGATAACAGAACGGAGGTAAAAGCGATAGGACGATAGCTTGGGGGTTGAGAGGGGTGTCCATTTTTCGGCACAGGTGCAAATGGCAGCACCATTTCCAGCAGGAAAAGGAAGGTCGAATCATGATAGACAGGAGACGAAATAGTCCAGCAAGGCAGGGCGGAAGTTCGGAAGAACAAGTTTTGAGAACCACAGGACGAATACTATCAGGACCGTACGCCCTCTTATTGTTAGGCTGAGAGAGAGAGAGAGAGAGAGAGAGAGAGAGAGAGAGAGAGAGAGAGAGAGAGAGAGAGAGAGAGAGAGAGAGAGAGAGAGAGAGAGAGAGAGAGAGAGAGAGCTCGAAAGTAACGTATTTAGAAGAAATTACAATGTTAGGGCAAAATGCGTTGGAGAGGGTGGAGAAGGAGGAATAGCATCGGAATCGTCTATGGTGGATTTAGAGCATATTTTTGAAAGGAGAGTTCAGCTTTATAGTTAAGTGCAAAACGGCAATTGTGCCGTCGGAAGACACTAGAGGAGGAAAAGAAGCAAATTTGTAGTAGACATTTTTTGCAAAATGTCAGAAAGGACGAGAGGAAGAGGAGCCAGAAATATTATTGCACTTTCTACAGATAAAAGAGTTTTTAGTGTCAAGGAAAATAGATTTTGCACGATTCCGGGATGAAATATAAGTTGCGAGGGTTTGATATTTATTTGATACTTATATGCCTGAAAATTAAGGTGATCATCGTGTCGGAATAAAGCAAGGGTTACCTGTTTTCTGTATGAAGTTTGCATCGACTTTAAATGGAAGCGATAGATGATGATTTGGTTTGCGAGTGTTGAGAAAGGTTTGGGTTTTGTTTGTGTAATGTGTTTATTGAAGAAGTTTTTTGTTGAAGGAGAATGTTGTAGGCTAGACTGAAATTGCGCGCTGGATGTGAAGAGGATAGGTTTAGCTTGTCTTTTGTAGTTTTGAAGAATGTAATGGCAGGTATGTTAGGGTGTATTTTTGATCTGGTGTAAAGTTGTGTACCGAACATGCTTAGGTGATGTTCTATTGACAAAGTTTATGTTTATTAGTGGTGAAAAAATTTGGCTTTGGTGAAATAAGTAATGAATTTTAAGACTGTATTTTGAAGGGCCAATAGTGTTTCCATATTGTAGTTAGAAACTAAAGCGGATAGCTTTAATTTAGGGTGACTTGAAAAATTGTTTGGTGATGAAGATTAGAATGAATTTTTCATTATTGAAACCGTTCTCTGAGAAAGTGAAAAGTGTGTTTAGTTTTTTGTTTGATGTGCCTATGAAGTCTCTGATGTGGTGGAAGGTCATGTGGGCATTAAAAATAACATCTAAGATTTTGGGGATTTTGGTGAATGAGATAGCTTTTTGTTAAGAAGAATAAAGGTTGTGTTGATGATTAAGATAACCGAGTATTTTCTTGGGAGATTGACATTTTCTTGATGGTGAGTCAATGTTCGAATTGATGAGTGTAGCCTTACTGGGAGTGTCGTTGTTGTTACAGTTCTACGAGATAATTAATATAGTTGAATATACTATTTTTTTCTATTTAGGGATTGGGAGTGTGTAGATCAGAGCTGTAAAAATTGAAGAGAAGAGGAGGCAGAATGGCAACACAATGAACTCTGTTTTTTAATAATAGTTTTAGAAAATTAATTTCTCCTGGATACTTGTGCTGCGAGTCCTGAAATCAAGTTGGATAATCAAGTTTTTGTTGTT
>JABUQX010050637.1:20000-21841 GCA_015478945.1 Trachelipus rathkii
ACCTTTTTCAAGAGGGTCTATCACAATTATTGGGATATATATATATATATTGGATATATGAAGGGAGAGAAACAAATCGCAATGATATGATATTATATATATATATATTATATTATATATTTATATATATATATATATATATATATATATATATATATATATATAATAATTAATATATATAATTATATAGGATATATGAAGGGAGAGAAACAAATCGCAAATGATATGATACATGTCTTTGATAGATATATGTTAAACATAATAGTTACAACTAAGAATAAAAGTATATGGACAACAATGAAATGTTAATAGAAGAATGGCGTTTAGTTAATGTACAACATACCTTACGATGGTTAGTGAGTACTTCTCTTCGTAGACGACTACGTGCATAGCGCCGCATTATTGATATCCACTGCCCTGAACGTACTTCCAGAAACTTTAGATCTTGATGAGCGTTCACCCTCTCATCACTAACATCGCCTAGTTATCCGGAATTTTTTTTAGGTGAGAATGTAAGTAGTGCAAACTTTATACTCATCTACATCCATGAGAATGAAAAACTGTCTAGCAGTTCTGTACAATGTTAGTGGTTCTCGGTTGTTCCCCAGAATATTCTGTGCTACATCTGAAAAAGCATTCCACGCTCTTGCCTCTAACACATCATTTTTGTAGCAAAGGCAGCATTCACGGAGAGTGTCCGTATTTGCGGGCCATCAAATATCCCACTTTTTTCTTCTAGTCACTCAGACCAAGAAACATTGAGCATATATAGCGGAAGCATTTACCATCATGGTCCAGGGCCTTACACAAATTGTTTCATCAAACCAAGTTTTATGTTTATAGTGAGGTAAGATGATGTTTTCTCTCTGAACAAGTGGTTCACGTACGATGTTCCTGTTCCTGGCTCAAGGTTTCCCTCGGTGCCATTCTCTTTGCGTCCAGTGATCCCTTTGCCCACCCCGATGTCCCAATAGCCAGAAAACAGGATATTGTGAAACCTGCTGCTGTCCGAGCAAAATGTTACCATTTTGAGGTCGACGCATATTACCATCCATGTACCTGATATTGTAGCCTTTCCAAAACTGTCTGATTTTTGCATAATCCTCTCTCATCCGTACCGAGTACCCTACTGGTAACCAACATACATGTTGCCTTGTGTAAACCAAACACACATTTTAAAACTACTCTTGGAAGTGTTCAATAAAAACAGTCGCCACTCACCCTGCATCGTATCTGGGACCATAAAGCGAGAGTAGGCTGCAAACTTCACTGCAATAACAAGGTACCAACTGTACTGGAAGACCTCCGCAGCTCGCTTCGCTGTTACGATAAAAATTTACTCTTGTCCATGTCCATAGGTCATTTTTCAATGCAACCTCGAACCAACAGCTCAGACAACTTCGGCAAATACAAACTCTCTATACAAGATCGTCAGTCACCCTGTGAACAATGACGACCACCGACGTATTTCAATGATTGGAAAAAAACATCATTCCAGGTCATTGGCATCCATACAGGTAACGTACTAAAGTACCACATGCTTCCAGAATATCGACCGCAGTAAACTGCTGCTACTGTAGATATATGCGAAAGGTAACGTCTATACAGCCTACGAGTGGGCCACAATAATTGTCATCCTGGAATATGCAAAAATAGGATCCATGATTGCACGAGAACGGGATGTGATACAGCAAATCCGAGAATATATATGGATCAGCACCTCCGAATTACTATATATCTGCTACAGAAGTCCATCCAAGAAAAATTTCCCCTTTTTTTTGACCAGTGTAAGTTTTCTGGTTATTTTTCCCTAAATGGATGACCGAACATTGAAATAACTA
>JABUQX010050638.1:0-5000 GCA_015478945.1 Trachelipus rathkii
ATGGGAAAATATCACCAAATTTTGATATCACCATGATAGCCGATTACTGCTGGATGCTAATTGCTAAAGAGGGACAATCCACATAACGAGCACAAGCGGAAATTAAAAAATATTAAAAAAATTACAATAGGTTTAAACAGATTTATTAAGAAAAAAAAAAGTTTAAAAAAATTACAGAACACAGCACATAAGCTGGGATACTATAAAAATATCATGCGCAAAAAAGATTTGTTTACATTCGGTTTGTTTAAATATTTATTAAGGCGTTTTCGTTTTGACAAAACCTTATAGCGATAGTTAAATAGTGCAAGATTTATAAAGCGAAAACCATAATCTAATGCCGTAGTCCCCAAGCGTACCGCGGACAGTGGTCAGAGGTTCTGCAGGATTTTCAACTATTTTTAAACTATTATTGGTAATAGTAGCGCAGAACGTCTTCACCGCCGATTTTTATAAAAATCACAGGATACACTCTAAAAAAAAATAATAACGAAAATGACTGACTTCCTTAGGAAAAAAAAGTTAGCCTTCCAAAGTTGTTAAAACTCGCATAAACTTTTCATTTTTGATCCATCCAGGCCGGGTAGATTCTGTAACGAATTCGGCCAGTGTTTTATCGCGGTTGCCATCTTGGTCATTCAATACATTTACTTTCTTCCAACTATCTAGACCTTTCCTTCTCGGCGTCTTAAGAGCTTCAACCATCTTGCTTTTCATAGCAACTGGTACTTCATCATCCATAAACGCAAGTGCTACTAGTTCTTCACCTAGGTACCACAAGTGATATTTAAGTGCTTTACTAGCTACTAATGCGAGTTCATTATCATCACAACATTCAAGATCTTGGAGATACTTTAAGTCATTTCTTGGAGCCTAACTTGCTAATGGAAATAAAAACCAATTGGGAACATAATACCTTACACCAAAGCATAAAAATCTTTTTATTGCAACTTCTTCTTGAGTTACCATCTTGAACTGTGACTTGAACAATACCATTTTTAACAAATTGATGACTCGCACCATCCATCGTGTCCGATGCAGAGCTCCAGGTTTACGAAAAGAAATATCTCTCTTTCTAGTGGCCTCCTAAATAAAGAACTGTTAATTTCAGCAATTCACGATAATCCTCCCGTGGGTGATATTTCTATGATTGATTGATGCAAAAAGTCAAGATGTTTTCTTTTCATAACGTTTCTATGTGAACTGTTTCATACTTTAATGTATTAATATTTTTCCAGAAAATCTTAAAACGCTTGAACAGCAGAATATCTGGTTCAGTTGAGAAGTTATAGCATTTGTTGAAAGCAGCAGCCACAATAATTTCATTAATGTGATGCATGCAAAGGCTAAGAGACCTCTTTTCAACTTTTGTTCGATAATTTCACAGGCACCCTTTTTTCCAATATTACCTGCAGTAGTGACAAAACACATCCCACTTATACTGTCTTCCAAGTTCCTGTCTTTCGCACATTCAAATACAACGTTTGCAACTTGCTCACTAGTTACTTTCAAAAGCTTTAGCGCACCCAAAAGCTTTGATTTGGCCTCTCCACTGACTAAGATACCTAATCGTTCAACATTTTCTTAATCTGTTAAATTCTGTAATAATTTCCCATCCCAGCGAAACACACGAAAATGTTTGTTTAATATCGCCTACAATTGCCTTACGAACTGCGATCTTCGTCGTTGCAAGGTTATCACTACGTCATCAATATTTTTTCCACACGCTGAAGAGGTAGCAGATAACATAAACATTGCATTTCGATCACCCATTTTCGTTCTATCTAAAGCCATTGTCAAGGCGGGTGTTATATAATTTGTTCACGTTTATTTAATATTTTACCTGCTTTGGTTCCGGATGGGGTTTGTCATCATAAGGTGAATCACTGCTGTCATCACTACTATTTTTTAGCATAACGACCGATACTTCTTCTTTGGGATGAATTCTCTTTTTCCATTATCATCTTGCCTTCTTGTTCGTACCTTTTGAGTATTTTTTTGTTTGTTTGTTTTGTTTTGCAACATAATTCTTGTCAATATCACTCATATACCCAACCCTGCCTTTTCACTCTGAGCATCAAGAAATAATCGATCTTCTTCATTTAATATCATAGTCATTGCATTAGCATGTGCAATGTCAAATAAATCGGCTAAGTTATCTTCAAATTCGCTTTCTTTTTCTATTTGAATTTTCCTTCTTTTTTATCTCGACTTTTGAAGTAATCTTTATTGTCCGTACAGTTCCCGAATCTTCGCTATAGCACATGTTGCTTGTCTCGCGTAGGTATTTTGGCCTTGTCCCAAATATCATATATTTCTGAATAAACAATATTTAATACATCTTTCACCGTTTTTTTTTTTTTTTTTTTATCAGTCAGAATAAAAAAAAAAAAAAGGCGACGTAATACATCTCCAATCGATGGAAATCTTGTATTACTGATCTTTCCAATCATCTGTACAATCAACCAAATAGGCGATGTCTTTTTTGTCTTCAATGGGTGAGACATGTTTGGGGAATTTAGTCTGTGGACTACAAGCCTAATCGAACAGAACAACGTCTGGTACACAACTTATAAGAACATAAGAAATATAGGGACAGTAAGAAGCCACATGGACCTATCGAGACTGTCCCACTCAACCCACTAACCAAACATGTTCTCATGCAAATCCACAAAGCACCCTAAGTCTTGTCAAATTCATGTAACTAAAATCCACCAATTTGGTTTAGTCACAAAAAATGATATATGATACCCAAACCATCCACATGCCTTAATAACTAAGTTATGGTCATACATGCAGTATAACATCAATAACTACTGTAACTAAAAATCAGCCAATTTGGCTTCGTCTAAATATACTTTATGATACCCAACCCATCCATATACCTATCCAACCCTTTCTTAAATGTTGCCATCGAGTCACACTCAACAACTTCCTGTGGCAAACCATTCAAAAAATTTAAACAACCTATTGCTCCAGTGGCATAGTGTATGCTTCGTATAAAAGTCACTAATGCTTGGCTGTGCTCTTATTCTTCACTTCATATTTTGATATATATGGAAAATCTCCTACTTTGTGAATCACCGCTGATACCGGTAAGCTGCTAGCTATATGTATAGAGAGCATTGTGGTCCCTCTTAGCTCATTTGCAATAGATGAATAAAAAATTTATAGTAGACTTTGTATCATATATAGTCCCATTCTGACGAATTTCGAGCCTTTACTATCACGATTAAGACATTCACCTAACTTGGTTAGGCAGGCTGCATTCTAGGCAACAGAAATCACTATCTCTCATAAAATCTATTCCGCTACAAACCTCAGAAAAAAATCATCCGATGTTTGGCTGACTCAACGTTGAGCCACCTCTCCTCTACCGGAAACTCTTAAGTCTTCTCACTTGTATTAAAATATCACTAGTGGGTCACAAACTATAATCGTGAGCGACAATTTATCTCTATATTGGCGTACTCAATAATTACGAGCGTATTAGTATTCAAGCTATTGACTTAGTGGGTGACTCTGTACTCTACTTAAAGCTTTGTAGCTCTTATGCGTTGTGTGGAGACACAGAGATTGCGCATTTATTATGGAATACCACAAAATTGTAAGTGGCATTTTTAAAGGAAATAGCTAGTTTGTCATCTTTACTTAGCTTTACTCCTCCTTAAATATCCCATAGATTTCACACTGGAGATTACGGACCACTGTACAAATATTACGTCCTGTTCAGCTTATATATATACAACAAACTCCTTAAAATCTTTTTCTTAGAGTACCACAGAACTCTCTCACAAGCCCAATCACGCCTTGCTATTATTGTAGGTTAAAACTTTTATATTTGGAGGAAACCTAGGTGAAGAAATACCTTACAAACGTTCTTGCTCTACTAGATCTACAAATTCTCAAATTGACACCACCTCTTAATATACTGCCACAATAAATTCCTATGTTATGATTCAGATTTCTCAGTAATCTATATAATCCTTCAATTCACCTAACTGGAAGGTGGCCAACTTGGTAATCCGCAAACATAAAGGCAAATACTTATTAATGAGACATACCTATGTACATCCAAAGGGAAGGTCACTAAATCATATTATATATATATATGTATTAAGGAACATAAGTGGCCCCAGCACTGACCCTGTGGGACACGCACTCTTCACTATTTCCCATGATGACCTATTGCCATTTAATTGTACACACACTTTTTCCTATATTTTAACCACTAAAGATTCCCGCCATAAACAACGCCTCATTTTAACCACAATTGCAATAATCATCATAGACCTCTTAGTGGGGAACCTTACAAAAGTTTGCTAAAGTCCTAAATATATATTCTCAACTGGATCTCCTCGTCAATGCAGTCAGTAAGAATTCCATATAAATTCTAAAATGAGTTTGTTTGACATGAACCTATCTCTTTCTGAAAACCGTGCTGGGAGTCCATACAATCCTTGTTTATCTTTCTAAATATTTTTCTATTTGAACCTTTCAGTAACATTTCCGAACCTTTACCACCAGAAATGTATAAGCTATCTGGCCTATAATTTCCCAAATCTTCCTTCTACCTTTCTTATTATAAATAGCCACAACATATGCCGTTTTCCAGTCATCTGGTACCTAAACAACAAATGTTATATAGATCGCTTAAAAATTAAATACAGTGCCTTGAGTCACAGAATGCTGGTTACTACCCTCTTTCAACCATTCTACATGTATAACCAATCCAGGGCCCTGCACGCTTTCTTGGATCAATATGGTCTAGTAAACATTTAATATCTTTTACGGTCAAATTCAAATTCTGTAAAGTCTATTTGGTTAACATGCATACAAGAATCTATAATGTACTCCAAACTATTATTCTAATTCATTTCCTCCAGTAAACACTGAAGCAAAATTTAGCATTGAAAATGTTACTATACAACTCAGTTGTCTGATACTTACTAATATTTTTCATCAAATTTGAATTGACCTATGTCTCTAATTTCATTTTA
>JABUQX010050638.1:10000-19538 GCA_015478945.1 Trachelipus rathkii
AGAAGTCACATGAGAATAAGAAGAAAGAACATATAGACAATAGAAGTGCTCATTCAGTTACAAGCAGAGGGATATAATATATAATTAGCGAGCGATAATCATTAAATCATTCATAAAGACTGGACTTCAATATTTTGACGTGACCAGACTTGATTGTTATAACTTGACCTAACTAACCCACTATTAATTAACACATCACCTTCAATCATTGCATCTTTTATCGCTGTGAATTGGAGCACAACTATTCAATCCCATTGATGTCAAGAATCAGGTAAATCTCATATTATTATACTATTATTGTTGGAATTGTTAGATAAATAGCTTAATAGTGATAGGAGAGATAGATAATATCATTAGAAATTGCATAATTATATATATATTTGGATTTATTATCGTCAATTGCGCAACTCTGCTTGTTTCCATTCATAATGGGTGGTGATGATGAAACAAAGAGGGAGATAGAATCTAGAATAGTGGGTAAATGTCCAGTGTTTTCTGGGAAGGAAAGGGATTATGAGAAGTGGAGGAGAAAGGTGTGTGATTGGGTAGAATTAAACGGAAACATGAGACAAAGGGGATTAATGATAAGATTACATTTGGAGGGTGAAGCTGAAGAACTAACGAAGAACATCAGTATAAGTGAGTTATCAAGTGAGGGCGGGGTGAAGTTAATATTAGCAGCATTAGATAATAGGTATAAGTTGGATAAACGAGTGGAGAGGTTCAATAGTGTTCTGAATGTATTAAAAATTGATAGAAGGGAAGAAGAAAGCGTGAAAGAATATGTAATACGGTATGAAAAAGTAATGAGTGAAGCAATCTGTTTAGGGATGAGCGAGTGGGGGAAGGATGTAAAAGGAGCGCATTTGTTGTATTCAGAGGCAAGAACTGAAAAAGTGGGAGGAAGAGGAACAATTATTGTAGGTGGATGTGGTGACAGTGAGTTGGAATATCAGCAGAAATATTAGAAAAACAAATGCTAAGAAATTTTACATAAACTGAGAGTGAGGATACAAGAGAAAGAAAGGAAAAGGAAGAATTGTGGTGGGTAAGAAATAGACAAGGTATGGATGAAATGATAGGGCAGTGTATAAGAGCAAGAGGAACAAGTAGAAATGGAAAAAGAAAGCAATGTGTGGCGAGGAGAATAATGGTAAATGAAATGTAGAAACTCACAGAGGGGGCTCAGAGAGGGAAAAACAGAAAGGTGAATAGAGAAGAAAGAATCAAAATGTTATAAGTGTGGAGGAATAGGACATAAAGGTTGGGAATATCTTGGTGCTGGCTTTGTTTTAAATGTATGAAAGATGGACATATGGCGAAGGATTTTTGTGGAAGATCCAATTTTTTTGTGCTTAGGTGTGGGAAGAAAAAGGGGACAATTGGATCAAGAGAGTTGGTCAAACGTGAGTGTGGAACATATATAAGAAAAATGTACGATGTGTCGCAATGGGGGACATGAAGAAAATGATTGTTGGTGAATGGAGAAAAAGGGAAATAAAGAAGGTGAATAAAAAGGAGAAAAGAGAATATCATATCTTGACATGAGCTGGATGATATGAGAATAGAGGAGAAAACAAGTGAAGACATAGATAAGGTTAAAGAAGGGATGATTGGAGCAATTTTAGATCAAAGAGTTAATAGTATTGAAAGTATAAAGAAGATTGAAATAATGGATAATATTGGGTTATAATATAAGTAAACTGATCTTCCAGTTGAACTACAAATGAGGAGAGAATTAGTCATGAAACGATGGTACCTGCTTAGGTAGAAGAAAGTGAGAAGTATCAGATTGAAAAAGTAGAAAAGGGTTGAGAAGGTGAATGATTATTGTCGATTGAAATAAAAAGTTTCAATGAACTGAATCGACGTGTAAACAGTAATAAAGAGCATGTTTTCAAACTCGAATTCGATCACATCTGTACTGACTAGTTAATTAAATTGAATATGTGTGAGGAAATGATGGAAGAAATTAACTCGGGAAAGAAATGGAAGTATAAAAATGTAAGTATAGGATTATACAAGATGTGGAATATGTGTGAAGAATTTATTGGGAATTTGAGTGGAAAGAAATGTAGGTATAACAATGTGTTTTGATAGAAGAAAGGAGAATTGTATGAGTCAAGTGATGATTAACTTGTTTACGTGTTTGTGAAGAAGTGTATATGATATGAAGTGTTTAGAGAAATATTAGGGGGATGAAAGAGAGAGAAGAGAGTGGTGTGAGATTGATAGTAAACGGTGATGATGTCAGACATCATCATTGTTTGCTGTATGAGTTTTCTGTTTTGCAGTTGCATATTTATAATTAATTTTTGGATATGTTTGGAATATATAATACTTTGAATTGATAGAAATGAGAATATATATTAGAGCTACAAGTCAGTAAGACAGAAATAGGTTGATAATTAATAAAAAGAAAAGAATTTAGAAGACATACATGAGAATAAGAAGAAAGAATATATAGACAATAGAGGTGCTCATTCAGTTACAAGCAGAGGGATATAATATATAATTAGCGAGCGATAATCATTAAATCATTCATAAAGACTGGACTTCAATATTTTGACGTGACCAGACTTGATTGTTATAACTTGACCTAACTAACCCACTATTAATTAACACATCACCTTCAATCATTGCATCTTTTATCGCTGTGAATTGGAGCACAACTATTCAATCCCATTGATGTCAAGAATCAGGTAAATCTCATATTATTATACTATTATTGTTGGAGAAATTGTTAGATAATAGCTTAAAATAGTGATAGGAGAGATAGATAATATCATTAGAAATTGCATAATTATATATATATTTGGATTTATTATCGTCAATAATAATAATAATAATAATAATAATAATAATAGTAATAATAATAATAATAATAATAATATTTTTTTTTTTTTTGAGTGGGAGATTATTGGAAGGGACCACAGCACACAGAAAATGCGGCTATACCGTGGTAGGAAACTAACGGACAGGGTAAATCCCTAACAGAACGAAATAGGAACAAGGCTGAGATGATTAGATTTTATACAAGATGTTCAGTTCCGATAGGAAGGCAAAAACGTGATCACTAAAAAAGTGAGATGATTCTGATAAGATGTGCTGAAAGGCTGATGCTGAAGAAGGTTATAGTTTAGCAACATATCAGGGAAGGAAACTTGCTGTCTAAGGGTCGAGATGGCCATGCAATCCACAAGAGATGAGAACGACTGAGAGAAGACAATTGGAAGGAGCAAAATGGACAGGTCGAGGGAACCCCCTGCGACGTAAGAAATTCATGGGTGAGATTGGTAGGCCTATGACCCAGACGCAATCGAGCCAGGACCACCTCCATGAGGCGACTCCTCCTACTAAATGAAGACAACCGGGCCAATGACGGGTTTGACGCTCCGTAGTTTGGCGCCACCAGCATCCTCCGCCCAACATGAATTGCGCAAAGCCAGACGAGGAAACCCGGCGTTATGAGATGGAGAAATCGTAGCAGGGAAATGGCCCGCGTACAACAGGGGAGCGGTATTGGGCACCGCGACAACCGGTGGTAGCCCTCCGCGTTGGGCCTCCCTGCCCATCGGTCGGTTCGTTCCCGAGGAACACCCACATGGGAAAAAAGGGGAAAACCCGGAAAAAAAAAAAACCCCCAACAAAACTCAATGTTGTGGTTCCGCAAAGGTAACAAGCTAGAAGGGACATCTGAAAATAGCAAAGAACCAAAAGGGTTGCAGGTCGATCGATTCAAGCAACAGCCTGGAAGAGCGCTTCGAGAATCGGGAAAGATGGTAGATTTTTGGGGTGATGTAGTGATTCTGTTCACACACCAAAAGGACACCCGCTATCAAGTTTTGCTGATAAAACGACAAAATACGGTGGGAGGGTGTAGAAAACGTGATTTCCTTAGGAAAGCTTACAGCTGAAACCCCAACCCTCCTTCCGTCTTGAAACCATCGGTGTAAACCGCTATAGAGTCGCTATAGACCTCCGGGTGAGACAGAAAAGAAATCCCTCAAACTGCAACCGAGGGGTGCCTCCGACTTGGTCAAAGACTGGATTCCGTTGCGCGAGAGCAGGAGGCGTGGATATAAACCCACTTTGAATGGGGAGAGGGAAATCAAAGTGCAAATGACCCTTCTCTGAGGAAAGGTCGAAGGGAAAGCGAAAGATGGAAGTAACAATCCCCAACCCAAATGGCCAATAGAGAAGGGGTTGTGACGGACAGTCGCAATCCTATGATAGATGTCAATGGTCGATGAAGTAGGACCTGAATACCAGATGATACAGATGAAGCACGATGAATGCTGCTCCCTCTGCAGGGATAGGGGCATCACCCCGGTCCTCCACCTCCAGGCTTTTCCATCGGAGAAGGAAACGGAATGCCTCCCGTATCAATTCTCAGTACCTTCGGATCTTAATGGGGTCAAGAAGAGATACGTAGGATCTGGAAGGTCTGGCCATATATTAGCACTAACCATAGTAATGTTTAGCCCGCATAGCAAGTGTAAAGGTGGAGCATTGGGTTTTCTCCTGTCAGCACCCCAAAAAAATCTTGGAGGTTGAAGGGTGCCGTAAGAGATCCAGGGAACGGCGGCAATTAGCTTTGAGTGAGAGTAATTGTGAGGAAGGTTACGTGAGGTCGGCTCATTGAGCAGGGCAAGACCCAGGCACCTCACAGTCGGCCCCAAAGGGATTAGAGGAAGCTCATACGAGGCGGTACAGAGGAGGCGGAAGTTAGTCGGACCCCTATGACGAAAGATTATTTTTTCGAAAAAACGCGGCCATAGTTTTCGACGTGGAGAATGTTAAAGCCAAGGCGGCAGAATCAGCCAAGAGGAAACCATCGATGGAGAGTGAAGTTGACGCGAACACATACAAGGAAGTTTTGGCTCCGAGAAGTACAGGGCAAGATCGTCAACATTGATGGAGCAGCGAAACCAAGGTCGGGATGGAATCGAACAACCCATTGAACCATTATTGTGAAAAAGCAACATTCTCAGTACAAACTGCCCCTGCGGCACCCTTTGTCCAGGACAAAATGCCTCGACAGCGTGGTACCACAACAGCCCTGAAACTAGGGACCGACCGTGGGCGGGAATTTTATTGCCGGGGCCGGGGCTGCTTCTTAATTTTAGCCGGGGGCCGGGGCCGGGAACCGGGGTTAGCTAAAATTAGAAAATGTAAGTCAAAAACACTGAAAGTCTTAACACTTATAAATAAAATTTAAATACAATTTCAATTAAATTAATAATTTTAAATTATAAAAAAGGAAACATTTAATTAATTCAATTAATAAATTTTTCGAAAGAAATTTTTAGAAAATAATTGAATTTCTAGAAGATAATGAATAAGTTGTCAAATATTTTAAATATTATAATATATATATATATATATATATATATATTATATATATATATATATATATATATATATATATATATATATATATATATATATATATATATATTTATATATATATATATATATCTATATATATATATATATATAATATAATAGTTATATTAATATATATATATATATATAATATAGTATATTATATATATATATATATATATATATTTTTAAAAATAGTTATCTAATAATTTATATATATATATATTATATATTATATATACTAATTATATATAATATATATATATATATATATATTATTATATATATATATATAATATAGACTATTCTTTGTCGTAGTGATATATTTTACTTTAGGAGAGGAAGCCTTGGATTTCCTCTTTTTTTAGTATTAAATGGCTTGACACACAGTTTTTTTTTTTAAAAAATGAAATAAATTTTAAAAGGAAAAAGCTAAATTTTCCGTTAGTATTTCCCGACATAGACTGCGAGAAAACTCTTCCAGAGGCTAGGGACTGGATTTTCTTTCTTTCTTGATATTCATGCTGGTTCTCAGTGTCTTTCAGGTTGGACCTACTTTATTTCGACCAAATGGGTGTTGTTGAAAATATTGATGTTTCTCACATATTCCATTTTGTTATAATCTATCTTAACTTTCACCCGGATGCTTTATTGTAGAGTAGTTGTTACTATTATTAAAATTCAAAAGGTGATTCCATGATTTTGCGATGGTTCGTGTGATTTATATTTCTCGATTATTCTTTATATTTATATTGTGTTGAAATTGATTTAGAGGTGGCCCTGTGTGTTACAGCCTATCGAACTTTGTTAAAGACTTGATTTAATTATGCTGTCCTTGTGGGCAGTGGTCATCTGTATGTTATTTTCTTTTCTTTGCCTCTAAATGGTTTCATCACCTATATATGTTTAATTGCAAGTATTGCAGGGGAAGTGATATATACAGCTTTGGGGGAGATTTTCGTTTCGTTTTGGGGGTTTGAGATGTTTTTTTTAAGATCGTTTGTTATTTGATTTGGAATGAAAATAAATTTTTTTTGGGTAATATTTGTTTAACGAATATAATGGGTAATTGAACTAAATTTGGTAAAAAAAGGGGAGGTGTGCCTCGCTATTTTTTTCTGGGGAAAGGTGCTATAGTACCTTTTTTTGCTTTGTTAAATGCTTTTTGTGATGAAAAACTCATGCAGGATAAAAGTGATTTGAGAGTATTGTGGATGTATTTAGTTCCTTGTGCTAGAAGAGGGGGGAGAGCATATACGAAAGGCCCGGAGAAATAGAGAGATGACAAACAGCTATTTTTGTGTTTGGGGAATGATTAGATGGCCAATGTATATATGTAGTTTGGTGCAAATGTTGGTTTTCTATATAATAGTAAATGGCAAGTAAATATGGTTATTTCATGGGATTTAAGTGTGATCGAGGAAGAAATCAGGAAAGCTTGTTGGAAAAGGCATTTCTAATATGAAACATAACTGAAGAATGAAACTCTTTAATGTGCTTTGGGACATCATAGGGGTTGGTGTTGTGAGGGAGGGTGAAAAAATGTCATCTTACATATCTAATCCATAAACTAATGTTTAATAAAGGGTGGGGTAAAAATATGATAAATTTCTGTTAGTTCCATATATACTGTATGTTACTGAGTATTAATGGAGACAGTGGGGATCCCATACTCAGGCCGAGATTAATGACCATGTAAAAATATTTGCCATTAATGAAAGAAGTTATGTTGTACTGAGAGATTTTTTTATTGGCCTTCCCCCGTCATATTTTCAACCAGCTCATGAACGAAAGGAAATCTCCCCGCAAAGCTGTATAGTATCACCATCCCCTGCAATAGCTGGCACTAAAAATATATAGGTGAAACCATAGATTTGCAAAGAAGAAAAAAAAAATATAAAATTTCACATACAGATGAACCTGGCACAAGGACAGCATAAATTCGGCTTTAACAAGTCATAGGCGTAACACACACGGGCCACTCTATATTTCAACAATATAAGGATGATGATAAAGAGCAACCACTTGTACACTGACTTTACATGTAAATCATGTCGTGTTCAAGCCTAAAAAACAGACTACAATAAGCATTCCGGGGAAGTTAAGATAGATTTTATACAAAATATATGTGAAAATTCAAAATATTTTCAGAACTAGCAAACCCGATGGAAGAAAATAGCAGACCCAACTGAAACATATACAAACCAACAAAACCGAACACTTGAACTGATTGAAGATCCAAAGACTCAGAAAGTCAGTCTATACCTATGAAGAAGGTCTCCACGCCGTGTCGGGACGTGGGAAAAAATCTAGCTGTGAGATTTAAATCAAAAAAAAAGAAATTTAATAAAAAAAAAAACAAAAAAAAAAACATTATTTCCTTTAAAAAAAAAGGGAATTTACATGTTTTTAATTTTGTTTGTACATTTAGGTAATAAATGAAGTGACAAGTATAAGCATAACACTAACAAAAAGATCCAAGGATTCCCTCTCTCTAAAGTATATATATATATATATATTTAATATATATATAGTATATCTATTATAGTATATCATATACCTATATATTAGGTGATATGATCATTATATATATTGATATATATTACTTATATAGGTATAGATATATAACCTTAGTTTGAATATATATATATACTATATTTATATACCCAGTATGTATATATGTGTATTAGTAATTATACTAATTATATAGGTCTAGATTAGTATAGTAGGATGAGATGGAGATATTATCTATATTATAGTATAATTATTATATATATATATAGTATAATATTATAATATATAATATTATATATATATATGATATAATTAATTCATTAAATAAGAGAATTGTGAAAGGTACTTCTGCAAATATTCGATTTTATAGACCAAGTTTCTTTAAATAATAAATACATTAAAATATTTAAAAACAATTATATTTATTTTTTTCCTTTTACCCGAATTCGTTTTGTATATTCAAATTTCGAATATTTTTATGTTAAACTCGGAAAAATTATAATTTGGCCTCAATTTTAATTTGAAATCATGAAATAAATAAACCCAAAAAAAAAATAAGAATGATTATATTTTAGGTATGTTTATATATTTTTTGCATCAATTTATAACAAAGAGTAATGGGCTTTAAAAAAATATTTTTTTATTTGTTTGATTTAAAATATAAATAACAGCTCTAATTATTGTAGTGTAAATTTACAGCTAACCCGTGTAGAAAACCCCGGTTTTTCATGATTTTTGACCGGGGCCGGGGTCGCTAAAAATGCCGGGGTTTGGAACGGGGGCCGGGGCCCGGTCGGTTCCTACTGAAACGAACGATCATTCTAAAGAGTCAATCTATCAATCTCTAAGGGTTGCCCCCAATAAGGCGGGCCCAGGGAATGGATGCTCCAAACCCCAACCTCCATGTGCTATATAGTATAATAATAATGATAATAATAATAATAAATATAATATATATATAATAATAATAAATAATTAATAAAATAATAATAATATAAATAAATAAAGAGGGGGTAGAAAGGAGGTAATGAGAGAATAAATGAAAGTTAACTGGGGGGTGTTGAGATTGGTTTTGGTTATGTGGAAGGATGAAATGACAGTCGGGGTTGAATAAGCGGGATGTAAGTGGTGAGTAGGGTTGGACCAAAAACGTTTTTTTTTTTTAAAATGTCGTGTTTTTTTTCACAAGAAAAAAAGATGCTTTTCCCGATTTGTTTATTTTTTACAGTTTAATTATTTTTAGGTATAGTTTTTTTTTTTTTTTTTTTTCATTAAATTTTAAAAAATGGTATTTTTATAAAGTCTGTTTATTTAAATTTTCTAATTAAAAAAAATATAAAGAGGGCTGAATATGATATTTCACTTGAGTATTTTCATTTTTCATAATATAAAGATACTTGAAATTAAACAAATATTCCATTATGATTTTTAAAAAGGCAGAATGATAACCTTTTCTCTTATATTTTTCAATTGCTTTCCGTTAAATTAACATATTTAAAGTAGGGTGTAGCCTGGACTGCTGATTTTGTAGGCTTCTCTCTTCTACAATACTAATTTAAAAAAACTATGTATTTTCATTTGTATCATTTATCATAGTTTATAATTTACCTTTTAAATATGGTAATTTGTTACAATT
>JABUQX010050639.1:5000-7500 GCA_015478945.1 Trachelipus rathkii
AATTAATGGTACAGAGGGGGCGGTAAGGCTGGAGAGCTTTCTTTTCGACGTTTATGTCATGTTCTCCTACTGCTTTTCTTTTCCGATGCTTGTACAGCACCGTACACAAAATCTTGGGGCAAAGAGAAAAGAAGAAAGAAAGAAAGAGAAAAAATATATATATATATATATATATATATATATATATATATATATATATATATATATATATATATTAATATGCTCACTTATATATATATCTTATTCTATGCTCTACATATTTATATATATATATATATATATATAAATATATATATATATATATATATATATAAATATATAACCATATATATATATATATATATATATATATATATATATATATATATATATATATATATATATACTATATATATATATATATATATATATATATATATATATATATATATATATATAAATGTATATATATATATATATATAAATATATAAATATATATATATATATATATATATATATATATATATATATATATATACATATATATATATATATATATAAATATATATATATATATATATATATATATATATATATATATATATATATATATATATATATATATATATATATATATACCATATATATATATATATATATCTTTTATATATATATATATATATACCTATATATACTATATATATATAAATATAATATATATATATATATATATGCCTCATATATATATATATATATATATATATATATATATATATATATATATACTTATATATATATACTACACATATATATATATATATATATATATATATACATATCTCTATATATATACATATATATATGTATATATATATAAAAACGTATATATATATATATATATATATATATATATATAACTATATATATATATATATATATATATATATATATATATATATATATATATATATATATATATATATATATATATATATATATATACTATATATATATATATATATAAAATATGACCAAAAAGCCCGTTTGTCTTGTTCTGGACCCAAAGTTTGGAGACTGCAGGGCTAGTAGACCTCCCACGATATGTGGGTGGCTCAGACTAAGTGTCAGCTTAACATATTTTTGGTAGCACTGTTGAGCACGGATCCAGACACTTTTGTGTTTTGTTAGACAGGTATATTTTGTGGCCGTGTTGGTGAGATCTCAGATTGGGTCGCAGGTTGAGCAGAGGGATTTGATACCTGAAATTTTTTTCAAATAAAATTTTTTTTTTTTGCTGAAGGATGACTGGCTGACAAGAACTTTTCGTGAACCACGTGCACACACACACAGGGTGATAATTTTTTTTTTTTTTTTTTGATTTAGGGTATTTTTGTCCTGGTGATAATACTGTGATTCATGATGGGGACTGAAGAAGAGAGGTTAAGAAAGATGAGGCTTCTGGGGGTTCCAGGCTATGGGTTTTCTAGAAGGTTCAGAGGCTTTAATAGAGGAATCAAGAAGAATCTGGATGTGAGGGTGACTGCAATGATGGGCTGTTTACCCGAGGTCTTGGGTTACCAACTGTGAGAACCAGTGATGGGAGTGGATAGGGAAGGACGATAAAGTGAATACGGATCTATCAGTGAGGAAAAAAGATCGGTTAAAGATAGACAAAGGGTGCAATATGCCAGTATAGAAATGAGGTTAATGATGAAACAGAAGATGAAATTTTGAAGAAAGACTGAAATGGATAGCAGAAAGTGACAGAAATAAGAAGGAGGAGGAGGAAGAGAATAGAAGGAGGCAACTAGTAAGAGCATACGTGTGATGAGCACGGTAACAGGGGAGTGGAGTCGGAGGTTGAAGAAGCAAGTGGATAAAGGAGGAGGACAGTTATGGTTGAAAAGAGAGGCTAAGTGGAAGTGGAGAAATCAGGGATGGAGTCAAACTTGGCTGTAAACAGGGTTCTCATTATTTTGGCAGGTGAACTGCTAGAAGTAATGAGGACTTACAGCAGGGCAAATATTAAGGCGGTGAAACCCTTGAAATACGGTTAAGAAAAAGTTAAAACGTTTGACGCCTTCATTCACGACTTCGAGCGCTATGCGAAGGAACAGCTTGGGCGTGACAAAAACAGATGGGTGGTAGAATTAAGGAACTTTTTGGAAGGTGGAGCATTAAGGATGTATTTCAGCATGTACAGGGCTAAGGTGAAATATGTCACGGTGGTTACAAGGTTGAGAAACTGGTGCAAGGAGGGAAAGGATTGTGAGGTCATGGACCTCCAGAAGGAGTTCTGGAGAATGGAGATGAAGAGGAAGGAGAAAATCGCTGAATTTGCATTACGGATGCAGACAACTTATGAGGCTGCAACTAACGAAGAACAAAGAGATAAAGAGACACTGAAAAAGCAATTTATAAGATGCCTGCCCAAGAAAATAGCAAGACGACTTAAGTTACGGATGGGAGGCGAAAAAGAAAGTCTGAGGGTGAGATGGAAAGATATGGTGAACTGGGCTC
>JABUQX010050639.1:10000-22500 GCA_015478945.1 Trachelipus rathkii
ATATATATATAATTAAATATATTATATATATACTATACTAATAATCATACACTACTCCACCTATCATACCCACCCCCACTCTATATATATCATATCTATAATATATATACTATATAATAATACTATAATATTTATATAGTATATAAATATTATAGTATATTATATATACTATTATATTATTATCTAGAATACTATGTAATTAAGTAATATATACTCTATATATTCACCATATATACCCTATATATATATATATATATAATATATAATACACGGTAATATATAGACTTATATATAATATAACTATATAATACTTGATAAGATTAAAAAGTGTTTTTTTTTCTTTTTTTTATTCTTTTATAAATTAAAAATAAAAGAAGTTAATAGTGCTAGAATTTAAATAAGTGACCTATAGAAAAATATATATTATATATATATTATTTTAAATATCTAAATATAATATATTATTTATATAAAAACCTATATATATATATATAATATATCATATAACATACCCACCTATATATCACCCTATATAATATTACCACCTCCCTCACCAATATATACTTACTATATAGATATATAATTTATATATATATACTATAATATATAAATATATATTATATATATACTCACCTCACCACTATACTATACCTATATATTACTCAATATCATATACTCACCTATATATACTACTACTATATTATATATATCTACTCCTAATATACTATACACACCTATACCTATATATATAACCTATATATACTATAAAATATAACTATATATTTATAAAATTAAGGAAGTGATAAAAAAAAAAAAAAATTTTCTTATATAATTTTCCTGTATACCTTGTAAAGATTGTCAAAATTTTTCAAGGTTGTTTAAAATTATATATCGAGAAATTAAAAATATTATTGATAAAAAAAATATTAATTACTAATAATTAATTATCTAATTAGGATACAATTACAAAACAACTAAGAAACAAGTATTACATAAAGTAATATCCTACATTGAATTATCAATCTTATTATCAATTTAATTATTCATCAATAATTAGAACATTTTATATTTTCAATCTCAAATACAGCTATATTTTCAATGATTTTGAAGAGAATGATTTTTATTTAAAGAGTGTATGAAATGTATGTTCGGTTTAAAAAAAATCCTACTTATAAAAAAAATTGATCATACGAATAGGCAAAAAGCCTGCATAAAAAAAAGTGAATCTTGTATATGATAAAATTGTGTTACAAAACATGAGCTCAAGAAGCCCATATGTAAATTGAGAAAGCTGTGTTTAAGAAACATCGGGCTCCGAAGGACATAAAATGATAACCAAACGACACAAAGTCCCTTAGTACAGCAAAAAGAGTAACACTTGCTTTGTAACTCATCCCATTTTGAACCACTTGTTGGCTTATCTTGTTTCTTCTTTATTTTTTGCTCTTAGTATACTCTTATTCAATAACAAAGCAATGACACGCAAACAACTACACGCATACTAACAATACGAACGTGCGTGGTTTTGTTTTGTACGCATTAAAAGCTAGTCAACATTTACTAGACCCACACTACAAACAATATTCGAAATTAGTATATAATATAATATCCCGTTAGGAAAATATATTTCAGAGCGGGCGAATTATATTCTATTAATCTAATCTTTTAATTAAATATATAATATACTATATAATATATAATATATATATTACATATATATATATATATATATATTCTAGATAATATATATATATATAATATATATATATATATAATACTATATATACTACATATATATATATATATATATATATATATCTATATATATATATAAGTATATATAATATCATATAAATATATAATATATATATATATATATATATACTATATATTATATATATTATATTATATATATAATATAATATATATATATATAATATATATATATATATATATATATATATATATTAATACTATATACTATATACTATCCATATATATACATATATATATATTTAAAATATAATAATATATATATACATTATATATATAAGATATATATATATATATTATTATATAATGTTTAGTACAAATAGTACTATCTTAAAACCATAAACTTTACAGAGGTAAAAGTCGTTAGAACAATAAGGTGAACTCTAGAAAAGAGTGTTGACCTAACCTATGAGGTTTGGTCATTGACCTTTGAACTTTGGTCATTGACCTTTGACCTTTAACCTCTAACTTTTGACCTCTGACCTTTGACCTCTGACCTTTGACCTCTGACCTTTGACCTTTGACCTTGAAAAATAAAAAATTGAAATTTTGATAAAATAAAACTTGGTGATAATTATTAACCAATTATTAAAAAGGTGAACAGTGTTAACGAAATATAGTGTTTTGCGTAAAGTGTTAGTTTTAATTTTTTAGTTTTTTTGTGTTAAAAAAGTGATTTTTTTATATATAAAATAGAAAGGATTAAAAAAAAAATTGAACTCAGAAAATAGTTCAGACATTGAAAGTTTTAAACTGAACTCTGACCTTTAAAAGTATCTAGCGTTCAAACTGAACTAAAAAATATTTTTTAAGTTGAACTTTGTTGTCTTGTAGAAAATTTATAGAAAATCAAGGTCAAAAGTTTTTGAAAATAAAACTTGAACTGTAACCCCTCTACAAATAAAGGTCCAAAATACTTTGAAAAATTTTATAAAATAAAAAAACATTGAAGAAGTTTTGTTTATTTTTGAAAAGACTTTGAAAATTTTAGAAGATAGAATACTGTGAAATATTAGAACAAACATAGAAAACATTATTGAATAATCACCTTATTATTGTTTTGAAGATAAAAGACATTCAAGTTGAAATACTTTTAAATATTTTTGAATAAATATTTTATAAAACTTTAGTGATTAAAATATTTTTCTTTAAAAATATTTTTATAGAAAACTTAGATACAAACAAGAAAGCTCGATAGAACAAAGAGTGATATAAAAGGTTGAGAAAACCTTAGAAATAAACAATCAAATTTAGACAAAAGGATTGATTGTTAATTAAGAACTTTGATAAATATTTTAGACAATTTTGATATACAAATAAGAACGCTTGATAGAAATAGAAGCGATATTAAAAAGTTGAGAAAACTTTAGGAACTTTGAAACAATCCAATACAATAAAGAGGATTGTTTGACAATAAAGAACTTGATAAAAAATTTACAGAAATAAAATAACTGAATTTAATAAAATTTTGTCATGGCAGGATTAGATCCAGTCGTCTTAACAATATTTCTGATTTCTACATTATTCTTCATTCTATGCCATCTAGTACAAAGAGTTAGTGCAGGATCAGTTGACCCTAACGGGGCTTCAGGGGGCCCCGAAGAAGACAATAAAGACTCAACAGAGAACAAGGAGGATGAAAACATGGATGATACAAATAAGGATGAAGAACATTAAACAAAAGAAATGAAGACTACTGATGAACAAAATATTGGGAAAAATACAGGAACAAAACCTAAAACCAAGGAGCCAGTACAGAAGGATATGGGACCTCCTCCATTACATTTACCCCCTTTTAACATGGATGCAATGTCATTCGACCCAAACCAGAAAACACCATGGGATTGGTATCAACCAGGAAGGAGTGAAAATAAAGAAAAAATACCTAAAGTCTTCCAAAAGACAAATGTTTTGGATAGCACTTTTAATATCCAATTGAAAACAGAGGGGGCTCCACCCCTTTAAAAAAAAAAAAGAAGTCTTACCCCTCAATAATAGGAGTGAATTTATTGAAACTTGGGGTCAGAATAGACCTAATGAAACATTATATGGAGGTCAACCCCAGAATCCATGGGGGCCATCCCAAAATGTTTTAAATAATCCATTGAGCATGCAGCCACCCTCAACAAGCTGGCAACAACCTATTCCAACAATGCAACCGGGTTATAATCCATATCCATATGAACACCCTTATGGAGGGTATTACCCGAATAACTTGTTTACACCTGCCTTCTCAGCAATACCAAAAGAAATAAAGTTGTATGGAAGAGATACAAAGACACAAGCCTGGGTAGGGATTACATTTGAAGAATACCTAACTACATTACATGAGAAAGTACGCACGTTAGGCTTAGTAACGGAACAACAGATAATAGACTTCGCTAAAACTACCATTTCTTCAGATTTTTCATCAGAAGCCAGACAGTACCTCCTCAAAGACAATAGCTTTTCTAGGTGTAGGAACTTAGAAGATTTTCTAATACAATTAAAAAATTTTCTTAAACCAGAAAAAGCTGATACAATATTTTGTCTCCTGAAGCAATTTATGAAATATAGAAGAAAGTCACATACAACCCTCACAGAGTTTATGCTGGATTTGAAGAATCTCTTGTGGGAATACCAACGGAAACTCATCGACTTAGATGCCGCCTTGGGATTTTCTTCACAACAGATAAATATTTTGATTATGACTAAGAAACTAGAGAGTATGAAAGAACTTAGTGACCACAAAATACTAAGAGAAAAAGTACTGAAAGTTTTCAATCCTTACTTAAGTTTAGTAGAAATTTTAGAGAAACTTAGTCAAATAGAAGAAGAAGTTTTGTTCCAAACTAATATTAGTGAATAAGCTGAAAGAAACACAACCAGAGTATTTTATATAGAAAATAAAAATGATTATAAACCAGAAAAACCTGCCTATAACCCTTCCATGAAGAATAAAAACATGGAATGGAAAAATAAGAAGTATACTCCTAAATTTTCGGAAAAAAGGACAAGCCCTCCTACAACTACAAGACAGAACAAAGGAATAATTAAGAAAATTTCCAATAATGAAATAAAATCAATGGATTTTTGTCAAAAGTGTGAGGCCCTAGGTCATCATTCCAGAAATGTGGATGGAACACCACATATTGCCGAATCTGTTGGAAGTTCCACCCCAGGGGTTCAACGTTTAACCCTTTCAGCACCAAGTTATAAATAGGGTGGAAAAAAAATAGTTTATCAGTTGATTTAGGTTACTTGGAGGGTAAATAAAAGTTTTTTATGAAAAATTTCAAAATTTTATAAAAAATAAAAAAAATACATCATGTTGCCAAATTGCACCATCATGAAAATCTCATTAAAAATAAGTTTCCTTTTATGGTAATATATATATATCATATATATATATAATAATATAATATATATATAATATATATATATATATAGTATATATATATATGATAAATGTATATAATATATATATATATATATATATACGTAATATATATATATATATCATATAATATATTATATATATATATATATATATATATATATATATTAATATTATATATAATATATCTATATATATATATATTATATATATATATAATTATTATACGGTAACTATAATATATATATATATATATATATATATATAAATATATAATATAATATATATATATATAATATATCTTATATATATATATATATATATAATATATATTATATAATATAATATATAATATATAATATATTATATATATTATATATTATATATATATAATATATATATATATATATATTATATATAACGATATCATATATAATATATAATATAATATAATATATATTATATATATATATATTATATATATAATATATTATATTATATTATATATATATATATATATATATTTAATATAATTATATATATATATAAATATAATATATATATATATAGTATATATATATATATATATATATATATATATATATATATATATATATATAATATATAATATATATATATATATATACTCATATAGCTATGTATTTTATACCTTATATAATATGTATAATATATAATATATATATATATATATATCTATTATATAAATATATATATATATATATATATATATATATTATATAATATATATATATATATACTAATATATATATATATATATATTATTTATATATATATATATATATATATTATATAATTATATAATTATATATATATATATAATATATAATATATATATATATAGTATATATATATATATTTATATATATATATATATATATATATATATAATATATATATAATATACTATATATTATATATATATAAATATATGTATAATATAATATATATATATATATATATCTCTTTTTCCCCGATGGAGCCGCATGGAACCACGACTAAATAGGCTTATGCTACGTTATGTTTTTTTCAATGAAGCTATTTCGAATTATAACTAAAAAAAAGCTTATTGTCAATACTTCTCATTATGCAAAAGAAAAAAAGAAAAATATTGAATAGTTACCCCACAGAAAACACAAAACAGCACCCTCTATTACACCCAAACCAAGATTTGCAGAAGAAGATCGAAACACGACTTTCCCTTACTTCCTCTTCAAACGCACTGAGTCTCTTATGTTCGTTAAGTATTACTATAAAAGTTGTCATGATGTACTATAAAAATTTTGCAAAATAAGACCTTAATTAACTTATATTAAGAAATACTAGGCAGCAGCAAAATTCTGGTGCATATTGACACCATCGGCGGTGAAAGGGTTAATTGTAAGGATGCCCCTGCATGGTATCCTAATGAGAATGAAAATAACATGATCATACAGTATAACAACCCCACTGATTTAGATAAAGGGATTAAAGCTCGAAAAATAGAAATAGAATATGATTCAAAGGCAAGAAAGCCAAGCCCTTACCAAAAGAATGAGCACAGCTATCAGGGTAAGAGTAAAAAGAAGACCACGAGAGTTCATTTGATTACAAACCATCAAGCTGATCCCGAGCATGAAGAAGATTCAAGAGCCGAAGACGAAGAGAATGAAGAACAGTTTTTTACACCCGACCTCTCTGCAAGAGAGGAAAATTTTTAAGAAGTGGCAAAGATTTAAATGAAGAAAGAGAAAATAAAATAGTAATTAAAGAAAATACTTCAAGCTCAAAGAAGGAAGATATCTTAGTGGTATCGAGTTGCTTTGGTGTAGGAATCCGACCCCAATAATGGGATGTCATTATCCTTTATCAATATTTTTAACCCCAGCGTAAGGTCAGAACGAGGTTAAAGTTCACAGTCTTCTAGATCTAGGAAGTACGACCTGTTTGATTTCGTTGGATAGATTGAGGGAAATAGAAAAAGAAGGAAGATTTAAACTACCTCTTTAAGTGGCTAGTATTTTAGTCCAAAGGGTTGGAACGCAGATAATTCATCCTCTAGGAGAAGCTGATCTACTTTTGAGACTACACAAGCAATATTACCCAGTTACGTTTTTAGTATGTAAAACTGGAAGCACTATAGCCTGGAACGGTATTTTATTAGGTACAAACCTTTTGGCTCACCTACCAATTACAATAGACCTTTCTTCTTCACAGTTAAACCTCAAAGAGGATAATAATGAAATAAAAATTAAAATCTTTGCCAGACAAGGATCTTACTTCCTCATGAATCAAGAGGAAGAGTCAACTACAAAAGATAAAATAACTTATAATCTTAAAAAAGATTTCAGAAATATTTCCAATGGGAATAATAAGATAGAAGTTATTAAAAAGAATATAGTTCTTCCAAATGAAAAAGAAAATTCACAATTTTCTCCAGTAGAAGAAGGACATTTAATAGGAGATGAAGAAATAGAAGTACGTTTGTTATTAAAAGAAGAAACAATGGCACCTGCTCACTCTTATGGTTATCTGAAAATCCGACCTGAGAATAAAAGAGAATTGGAACTGGAAAAGATCTGTTTATTAACACCTGCTTTTTCAATAGGGCCATTATATTTTGCAAATACTGTATGCCCAGTAAGAAATAATGAAGTAATTTTAAGATATTAATTTAAGTGACAAACCTTTTTATTTAAAAAAGAAACAATACATAGGAAAATGTCATCCTATTTTAAAGATTAATAAGAAAGAATATTTTAATAAAACTGATACTGATACAGAAAATAAGCAAATAGGATCTACATGTATAGTAACCTGCTCAAAGAATCTGTCAGATACACAGTTGAAGAATGCATACAGAGAAATTATTACAGAAAATTTAAGCAAAGAAGATGCAGATGTATTTATTTTAAAGAAACCTGAACACTTAGAGAAATTATTGGACTTATTGATGGAATATAAAGACGTTATTGCTTTAGATGATGACTCTGTTCCTATTTGTCCAATACAGAAGTTTGAAATAGAACTTACCCCATATGCTCCAAAGATAATTTTTAGAAAGCAATACCGTCTTCCACATCGCTACTTGGATGACATAGATAATTTTACAGACGAAGCATTGAAAAAAGGATATATTAAAGCTTGTTACTCACCACATAGCTCACCCCTATTGGTGGTGGCAAAGAAGAACTCGAATAAACCAAGAGTTTGCATCGACTATAGGTACTTAAATTCTTTCAGTGTGCCAGATGTATACCCATTACCCTCCATAGACGAAATATTCTCGTCTCTAGGAGGCAATACTATCTTTACTAGCTGTGTTTTAATAGACGCGTACAATACCCTCGAAGTCGAGGAAGAAACACAGAAATTAATGGCATTCCGCACACGAAAAGGATTATTTTGCTCAACCAGATTATTATTTGGGCTAAGAAATACCCCAAGTATTTATGCAAGGACAATGCAAGTCGCGTTTAATTATTTACTAGGACCTATCGCTCAAGTATATTTAGACGATGTCCTAATAATGGGAAAAAACAAAAGAGAACTTTTTGAAAACTTAAAGAAATTTTTTACTGCATTCAGAGAAAACAAGTTGAGAGTTAAATTGACAAAATGTCACTTTCTACAAACCTCAGTACTCTATTTAGGGTTTAAAATAGGAAAGGACGGAATATCGCCGGATCCAGCGAAGATTGAATCGATGAAAAGTTTCGTCCCTCCAATGAGTGTAAAGGAAACACAGTCTTTTTTAGGATTTTCAGCTATTTTCGCTTTTTAATTAGTGATTTTGCACTAATTGCGAAACTATTATACAAATTAGTAAAGAAAAATATTGTTTAAATGGAAGGAAAAACAGCAAAAAGCGTTTGAGCACTTAAAAAAGAAATTGGTTATTCAACCTTAATTAACTTTTCCGGACTATTCCAAGCCATTCTTTATCAGAACAGATGCTTGTGACTATGGAATCAGAGGAGTTCTTTATCAACTTTTAGATGATGGCAAAGAAAAGCCACTTTCTTTTGTGTCTAGAGAACTAAGAGGTAGTGAACTAAACTATGACACAATCAAAAAGGAATGTCTAGCTGTAGTCTTTTCACTGCAAAAATTTAAAAATACAGTGTTTGGCTATGACATTACCATTTTAACTGATATCCAGTTACTCTGCTTTATCTTTAGGAATAAGCAGCAAACGGGCCGGCTGGCTCGTTGGAACTTATTTGTCAATAGCTTCTCACCAACTATAAAATACAAGACCGGAAAAACCAATATATCACCAGACTATTTGAGTAGACATCCAGCGAAAGCTCCAAGCGTTTATTTTTTCAGGAGTAAAAAGAAACCGATGCTACCTAGAAAAGACTTTATTTTGACCAAGGAAACTTTCCAAATGGAACAAGAAAATTGTCCTAGATTAAAAGAAATAATAAAATGGGCTAAGGAAAACCCCAATACTTATCCACATATATTCCACAAAAAAGTGCTATATTATGCAACACAACGGGAACATTATGTAATACAGGTACCAGATAGCATGATTTACTCCATAATAGATCATTGCCATTCTTCACTTGGGAGTGGGCATGGAGGACAACAAAGGACTGAAAAACGAGCAAGAGAAAGATACGTTTTTCCACATTTAAGTAAGTTTGTAAAAGAAGTGCTTATCCTGTGCTAAAGTTAAAGGTCCTAGGCCTCTAAAAACAGAAATTAACCGATGGCCTCTCCCGTATACCCTATTTTCTAGGGTACACGTTGACAGCATCGGAAAACTTCCCACATGTTCTATTACAGGTGCCAAACACATTCTCGTTTTTAGAGATGTTTTGACTCGTTATTGCGAGTTAGTCGCTTGTAAATCAAGAACAAGCCAAGAATTTGCCCAAGCATTTCAAGAACGGATAATATGCAGGCATTCGAGCCCAGAAATTTTAGCTTCTGACAATGCACCGGAATTTACCTCAGCTGCCTTTAAAGAGCTATGTAAAGCTTGGAGGTAAAAAAGGTTAATATCCTGCCCTACAAGCCAAGCCAAAATGGGGTTGTCGAAAGATTGAATGCGGATATAGAAAATTTCCTCCGTCATTTTGTAAAAGATAATCATAGAGATTGGTCAAATTACCTGTCTTTTGCTCAAATAGCCATAAATACATCATATAATCGATCAATTGGATCATCTCCACACTTTGTCATGCATGGATATATAAAAAGACTTCCCTACGAGATGCCTGACTACGTCTCTCCATTTACAAATAAGTCTGAAGATAGAAAGTTCATCTCAGATGAAGTAGACGTCGTAGTGGAAAGAATGGAAGCTCTAAGAGATTTAGCAATAGTAAGTTTAGAAAAAGAAATTATTAAAGCTATGGAACAACAACACAAACATGCCACACAAATAAATTTAAAAGTGGGCGATTATGTTTTTGTAAATGCTATAAAAAAGCCAGAACAAAGTTCCAAATTAAATAAAAGATTTGAAGGGCCTTTTATTGTAATTTAAATAAAAGAGCCAAATAAACTTATGCTTTTATTTTTAAATTCAACAAAGCTATTCCCGGTTCACCGGGACAATGTAAAAATAATTCCTGTGGAGAAGATCACAGAATCACATTTTTCTTTTGATAAGGATGAGATATGGAATCCAGATTCTATTCAAGAAACATTGGATTCCCCAAAAGATACAACGGAAAGAACAAAGAGAATGGAACCTGAAGAAGTAGACCAACAAGAAGATGATCAAGAGTCTCCAACCACTTCTTCCTGAATTCCCCCTACTTTTTATAACGAACAAAACATTCTACCAGAAGATTCGAAACAAGAACAACAGAATCCAGTAGAATCACAAACTTCTTGTAACCAAGAAAAACCTAATACCCAACAGGGAAGTGAATTGTTGAATTCTACTCCCCAAACAAGAACTCAAATAAGAGGGTACAGGCAGTCTCTGTCACCAATCAGACAAGAAGATTCATATATTTCAGATAGTTCTGAGCAAGAGGAACATCCAGTCATTGCGGAAGTAAAAGAGGACACTTTGGTAACACCACGTGACGAAGAAACTGTAGGGGTATAAAATGTGCCAAGCTCCAATGAAGTACTTCCCAAAGATGATGTGGTAACACCTCTAGCATCATTTATGGATATATCAACGTCTGAAGGTCCAAGAGATAGTAGGAAAGAAGATCCGTCGTAAAGACCTCACCAGCAATTCAGAGGTCCAAGGGATGTGGAGCCCCGAGTTACAAGAAGTCAGACAAGACAGAAAGATCATGAATCTCTTCCGTCTTTAGCTACAAGAACTGAAGAAACAACAGAGGAGTTGCCTGTCTCAACTGAGTTACAGATACCTCCAGTTGTTTTGCCATTGGAGATGACTAGAAGAGGAAATAGGCTCTACTACTTACCTCCCAAGAGATAAAGTCTCTTAAATTTTGTATAAATTTGTAAATAAATGATTTTATTTTATTTTTTGTTTTTATAACATTTAGGTTTAAGTTTTTTATATTAGAATATGTTACACTACACACAACATTTTCACTTTTTATATTTATAATCTTTTATCATAAGTGTCCATATTTTTATTATTAGTATGTTCGTTTACAATTCGGAATTTTTTTTTGGCCCCAGGGGTCCGTTATTCTTTTTAAAACTAAAAGATCATAAAAAAATCGAAAAATTTTGAGAATTTATTTTACGTATTTAGATATTTTTTTTAAATAATATTTTTATTTTAAGAAAGAAAACAAAATAAAAACAGAAAAATATTTCTAATTTTTGTACGATTATTAGATTGTGTAATTAATTAAAATATATATTTTAGATTAAATACAATTCAGTACAATATAAATATCAGATTAAGTGCATTTCATTATAATAGATATTTTGGATTAATTACAATTGAAACAAGTGAAAACAATTCAATATAAAATAAATCTTAGGTTAAAGTGCAATTCACAATCGAAATTAGATTAAGTGCAATTCATTACAATAGATATTTTAGACTAAGTACAATTCAGTACAATAGTAACAAGTGTAAACAATTCAATTTAACTTAAATCTTAGATTAAATGGAATTCAGGACGATACAAACATTCAACTACAATTCAGTTCAATAGAAACTAGTCTATATAACTATAATGTATAACTAAAATGTTAGATTAAGTGAAATTCAGTACAATATAAATAGTTTATTGCAGGATATCTAGACTTAATTGTATCTTTAAAATGTCCAGCGGAAATTAAAACTACTATTTATAGAACCACTAAAATGATAGACACTTTAAAATATACATTCCTACTGCCTTTACATAATAATTTTATTAATATTACA
>JABUQX010050639.1:27500-30344 GCA_015478945.1 Trachelipus rathkii
CGAGGATGCGGATGCGGATATGCGAATGTTTAATATATATATATATAATTATAATATAATATACTAACAATATATATAAATATTAATATATCCATATATAATAATAATAAATACAATATCATATAATACTATATATACACTATATAAACACAAGATATAGGCGAAAGATGTATTTCATTAACAGCAAAAATTTCTTATACTTATTACTCATATCTCAAAAAACTACAATAGCACAGGAAACAGGAATACATTGCTGGAATGCTGGTCCAATTTTAGTGCCGAACATGTAAACAAAAAAAAAAAAAAAAAAAAAAAAAAAAAAAAAAAAAAAAAAATCCAAAACTACAATAGCTACAAATGTTGCTATTTTTTTTACTAACGAATACCCCAAGGGTATACCGAACCGATGGCAGAAGTCGGGGTCTCTCGGCTTCGGGGGACTACGGGGAGGACTAATCCCCCCCTCGGCGAGGTCTCCGGAACCCCGCTGCTTTTGTATTGGGTGTCGGCGGGGTTCCTTCCGCCCTCCCCTACGGTATGGAAAACGTCCCCCTTGTTCCCCGTCGGCTCGAGCCCTACATTGCCGTGTAATACCTTTAACAAATAAGTATATATATATATATATTATATTATATAATATATTATATATATATATATATATATATACATATAAGTAAAAACACATAACAATAATATATAATATATATATATATATTATGTCCCTGCTATCCTAAAAAAAAAAACACATAGACAGACAATATTTATTTTATTTATTTGTTTTTATTTTATAGCATTCTAACTAAAACCTGATAAACAAGGAATAATCCACAAAAATGCATATCTCCTTTAATACGAACTAATAGAAAATGGTAAACGTTTTTGCGAGATATTATCTTCTTATATTATTTCTATCATATTTATTTTTTTTTTTTTTTTTTTTTTTTTACATTTCCTGCCTAAAATTGGGACCAGCATTCCGCAATGTATTCCTTTCCCACTGTAAGACTATTGTAGTTTTTGAGATATCCGATTGAAAAAAATAATAGATTCTGCAGTTTAATAGAAATACATATAAATCAGCCCAATATTATATATAACCTACTTTATAGATTACAATATCTAAAATGATTATATTATAGTATATATAACTTCAACAAAAAAATATACTAGTAAAACCTACAGTACACAACCCAATACCTAAGAAACATATACACACTAATATATTGACTATAAACAAGCATATACATAAAATAAATAAAACCAACTCAACATATATAAAGGCAAAACAAAAAACATAATAACTATACTAACCAACACAAACATACTAAATAAAACAATGATATCATTAAAAATAATCACAACAAACTCACAATATATATATAAGTATATATATATATATATAATATATATATATATAATATATATAATATATAGTATATATATATATATATATAATATATATATTATATATATATATAATATATATATAATATTATATATATATATATATATAATATTTATAATATATATATATTATATATATATATATATATATATATATATATATAATAAATATATATATAAATATAATATAATAATAATATATATATTATATATATATTATTGTATATAATATATATATATCGGAGTTTTACCACAATCTATTAATATAATTGTTACTAGGGTGCGGGACTGGGACCAACTCAATGAACCCATCAACTCTCTTCCTAACCTGCCGACCCTTAATGAAAGAGATTTAATGGATTATAGTACTTTTTGCACTAGTATGTAGAAATTCAAATATGGAAGTTGTGCTTTGAGAGACTCAATTTTTCTGCTTAGCTTTTCTGCTGAGAGTCCCTGTTTCTCTTTTCATCATGCATTAGCCCATCATTGTAAATACTCTCTCACTTGGAACACTTATTGGAGACAGGCATGGTATTTCTCTTTGCAAAGGTTTTTTAACTTAAGCCCGGGTTGTAAAGCATTTTGCATTGCTCCATTAACACCCACCATCTGATAAGGATTCGTCATTTTATTTGTTATTCTAGCCGTTAGTCTTGGTGATAGTTTCAATCATTCTTTACAGCTGGCATCTTTGATAATCATGTGTTTCTTTCTCATCACTACTCGACTGTAGAAATTCTTTCCATGAATCTGTTATTGATTTACTTGTAGAAGGTTGGTTCTGTATATTTCATTTTTTTTTCTCTTTTAATGGATGGCTAATTAATAGACCGTTCGGATTGAAGTTTTCCTTGCCAATTTACTCAAGCGTGGGTACAACATTTTGCTTAACTTCCACCAACTGATTGATCAACATTTGAATCTAATCGTTTTTTTTTTTGGATAGTTTTCAATCATTTTGCACTACAGTCTTTGGTAATGGCGTGTGTTCTTCATCGCTCCTGGACCTGTAGAATTCTTCCAGTGAATCTTTATTGATTTACTTGTAGAAGGTGTTGTTCTGTAGATTTCTTTTTTTCCTTTTAATGGTGGCGAATTAATAGACTGTTGGATTGAAGCTTTCAACCGGGGTTGCAACAGACAAAGTACGATAACTGTTCTATATCGTAAAAAAACGTTTATAACGGGAATCCTAAGTAAGTTGCAATATAGTATGAAGGTCCTTAATTTCCACAAAACCAAAGCGTTTTTCTACTCTAGTTTAATTACATTTTCATTCTTTTTAAACGGTCATCTTTTCATTTGAAGATGGCTTCAAATGCTCCTTAGCGGCTGAGATTAATCGGTAATTACATAAACGAGACAGAAGCTATGTAGGCGCTGTTTTTTTGGTAGTTTCTTCAAATGGTTCAATAGCTTAAATGCAGTGTGATATGA
>JABUQX010050640.1:0-10000 GCA_015478945.1 Trachelipus rathkii
ACCCCAAGAGGAGAGCAAGCATGGAATTCTTCGCAGCGTGACCACTGAAAATTATTAGGCGTTTTACCTAATTACTAATACATATTTTGGATTAAACAATAAGTAGAAATTTTGGCACAGTTATTATAGTATATTAAGAACTCATAAGTAGTCATACTCTAGCGTATAGTATGAAAAAACCATAAATTTAAATAGTGGGGTTAAAACATCTATTTACTGCCTTTATAATACATGTTTAAGTTAACTTTAAATGCAATAACTCATTTAAAAGAATATATTAGAGAATGATTTAAGGATTACAGACTCTCTTTAGTAACTGTCCAATATAGCTTAAATATGGATAGCTTATTTAAAATTCATTACCGTACCTAGACATTTTATAATATGTCTGCATTATTATAGTATTGTTTTTTTCAAAAATGATAAAAATCATTTATTAACCACCTTTCACAACTATATCCTGAAACTCTATTAATATTCTGAGACAACTGTCGTCTATATATAAAGACCTTATTTATAATACTATCTATTCGATACACTATCACCAATAATTGATCCATACATTATTATAATTACTGTATCAACTATCAAATCTTACTATCATCATCTATTGATATCAAATTGCACACCGATAAAAGTTCATTTATATCTTAGCTATGGATGTGAAATATATTGACTATTATTACTACTATTATATCAATGTATTTGGTTGTCAGTAATTCTGACTATTTAATATCCGGCTTTCAAAATCTGATTCCGATTTCCGATTCTGATTTTGAGATCCTGTCTGTCTAGGTCCTACTGAAACTATGAGAATCTGTACAACACAGCTAATTTGTCTTCATATTTATAGTTAATTAATACTTTTCGTTATCTAAAGAATTGATATTATCATTGAAACAGTTTATATATATAACAATGGAGAGAGTATATAATTCTGTGCTTTGGAATATGGGAGAGGAAAGAGTAACTTCGTCCTCTGGATATTGTCCTCATCAAGGCATAATTTCAAGAGAAAGATAAATTTAGAGATATATATAAATTGAATTATTTAGATGAAGATGTCTATAATATAAAATTAATAATTTTCAGTAATAATATCCTAACACAATAAATACTAGTTAAGTTTTAGATTATATGACACACCTTTACCGGCAGTCAAATTTGTTTGTACATGGCACTATAGGATTACATCTCGTTTAACCGAGTAATTTCTTAAGTTATACCTATACTGATATATCTTTTAAATTTTATTAGATTTATAATACTTTTTTTCACGTCAAGTTGGGTGTATGCTTGTAAATCGGAAAAAAATAACAAAAATCTAAAAACTTGTTTCACCATAGGAATATCCTGATTTCAACTAAATATTGAATTTTAGTGTATTATATCATCAAATTAAAGAGGGTTTTGTGAAAGGCTTTACATGTTAAATAAAAAGAAACATACAAATACGTTAAAACTTATGATTCTTAGGCTTATGATGAGAATATTTTGAACTTAGAAAATCATGAGTCAAATGGTGTATCACATAAGGTTATTGAGCGGTATAGGCTATACAGTTTGCGGAATAAAATATAGGTAAAAAATACGCGTTTTGCTATTGTTATATTTAAAAGATGAAATGTTGGATATTATAGGGCAGAAGATTGATAGTAATAAGCTAATGTTTTTTTTTTACGCTTACAATGGAGATAATTATCTCCTAAAAATGGTAAAAAGTGAACAAAACCATTGGAGTTAACAAGCTAAGTTTAAATTAAAAGTAAGCCAGAAGTCATATTCACGAGTCTAATAGATAATTATAATTTGACGCTATCATAGTTACTAATCTCTGATTCAGTGTATAGTGTAGATTTATGTATTGTAGCATGGAAAGAGGTAGAAGTTGATTGATCTGTGACTTTATATATTCATACTTAAATTCTAAGACTCACACATGACATTCTCTTATAATCTATATATAAAAAAGAATAGATAAAAATAGTTCCTTATTGTCTTTTTGTATAAAAAACAAAACATTGTTAATTGGGAGCATATTGAGGGGTAGAGAGAAAATATATAGTGAAGTGTAACAATAGTCAATATTTTTTTAGAGATTACATATTTACATTAAAATTAGGAATAACTATTTTGTATGTTTTACACATTGGTTATATTAATGGAGTGTAGTTGCTTTTTGAAGCACTCTTTACGAATGGTAAAAAAGTTCTTTTATTTCTTATTATTTTTTTCTCACAATAAAAAAATATAATTGAGATCCTTATTTAAAAAATTATTTTGTTTTTCTATTTTAATTAAAGGTAAAGCCATTGCATTCCACTCAATAAGCTTGTTTAGGTGGGGTAAATAACACAAATTGTTTTATACGAAACCAGTGAATTAATTGAAGACTTATTAAAATACAAAAGCACAAACTCTGGTTAATGAATTTTTTTTTTCACAAATTTAATATCATTTCCTTGTGGAGAGAGATCGAGATATGCAGTCAATTGTTGAGGTAATTTTGATGTGTTAGAAGAGAGAAGTTAAAATGTTAATATTTATAATTTACAAGGAGGTAAAAGGGAGTTGGGAAGCATGTTTACATAATGTAACCGTAAAAGTCAATATATTGTATGGAATGAATCTATGTGATGACTCACTATAATATATGGAGTTCAGCTACAAACATGATACAAGAGACATAAAGTGTGAGACGGTTGTGTAAGATGTTTTTTTAATATATCCTCCGTATTTACGCACACGTAACTTTATATATGCTCGCTTAATGATTGAATTCTATAATCTAAACACAATTGAGCGTATAGTCTTTATGAATATTATACTCGAGGGATAATTTATTAAGAGATTTCTATAGATAAGGTTTATTAAATTTTATGATAAATTCTTGAATTAAAATAATAATAATGTTTTATGCTTCTATATGTGTAGAGAATATAAATAAACTATCTCAGCACGTCAATTGCTCGGATCAAAGTTCTCTTTCTATTATTATTGAGACTCTTCCATATAATGGATGTATTCTGTTCCTATCCGATATACAATATCCTTTAACATGTCATAGTATCCTAACTTTCTCTGGTTTAATTTTTTGTAAAATGATACTTCTTGGACATTTATGTTATTATATTTTGTACACGTGTACTTTGTAATGTGTCATAAGTCGAGGTTGCAGTGGTTTCTGATTCTCTTCCAAACATGGATAATGTATCTGATTCACAGTTTGTAATCTACGCAAGTCTCAAGAGAGTTCCTAATTGAAGCTGAATTCTACGGTGTTACATGTTTATTTTTAATTTACATATCTTATCAAACTTCAAGTTTGTAATGCTAGTAGTTAATTTCTATCTTTACATATATAACTATTTATGTCATGACAATAGTAATCAAATGCTTATAGAATTGACTAAGGTCTTAATAATGTCATCTTCTGGAATATTTATCACTCGTGGTATTCATTTCACTCACATATCTAATGATTATCTTGAGAGTTGAGTGTTACAGTATATTACTTTTCTCTATGAATTATTATATTAATATAAAGCTATTGGCTTATATATTTTTATTCACCTTTTTCAGTAAAGCTTTCGATATGTGATATTTTTTCATTTTCCACAATCAAAGGACTTCAAAAATAAGAGGTTTATTGAGTTTTTAAATATGTATTTTTGTATTATATCTCTCAAAGTCCGGATGTATTAATGATATCTTGTAGTTTTTTTGAGTTTGAGTAATTATTTATTTTTTATTAGCTCATTTCAGAGGAAAAGATCATTCCTTTCCTCGACATATAACTTACGGTTTATTTTCCTGTGATCTACAAAGACACATTATTTTAGTAGGTATCTTTGGATAAATTTTCATTTTTTGTTAAAAGTTATAGGGGTTTATAGTAGACAAAATTTATGTAAAAATGGTACTCTATTAATGCTCGAAGAATTTTTGAAAACATTAAAAATAAGTAGAATAAGCATAAATTGATCTCCTCTCCATCTATTGGAGCAAGAACTATCTCTATCACAACAAGAAGTCTTTCAATGTGTCTATATATATATATACGAGGAGTTTTTTCACAACTGAAACTTTGATTTTCACTAGAATATATATGTATTATTTCTATTTTTATATAATAATGATGATGAACTAGATAATTTTAAATAAGAATGTTGGTATACGATAAATTTTAGCTCACTTTTAACGAGAGTTTTAGTACCTAGACTTTTATGATAAAATATATTTTTATAATATTTTTACTTATGTACATAATTAATTAGTTATCTATATAAATAATATAGTATCACGTGATGGTTTTAATTCAAAAAAATGTAGTGGGAATTAATAATAAATACTGAATCTATTATACATTATATATATATATGTAACAAAGTCATAAACCCACTTACTTATATCCGAAAAACAAAAATAAGATATATTAGTACGTATAGAAAAATTAGGTGAGATAATGATGCTCATTCACTACTAAGTAATAATATACCATATAATTACTAATTATCTTAATCTGTGTTTAATAACTATTGTATTATAATTATTATCCATTATATTATTTTGTAATCTTAATATATATTCCTTATTAGCTTCTTAAATATAGTATTTCAAATCTTATTAAATACTTTTAAATTATTAAAACTGTAAAAGTATTTTTTAGAATATGCGCAGTTAAATGAACTAGTTATATAAATAATTCGTTCTATTTTTGCGGCATCTATAGCATATAATCACTAATTCTGTCTTAGTTTACTTAATATAGTATAGGTTATTTTAATGGAAACGAGCAATTCGAACATCAAATACTATTAGATATTGTATACAAATCTTGATTTTTAATTAGAAATTACTTATTTAATTACGCATCTGAAATATTATGATTTGTACTCTATTCTGTGTAAAGTTTTGAAACAATTTCTCTACTTTATGATAATATATATATATAGGTAGCCTATAATAATTTATTTACTTATTGACTCTAGATATAATACTGAAAGTCTATATTAGGGGAGATATATTGAATTGGTTTGGATAAATTATATCTAAGTATATATTTATTATGTTTTATAAAGTTTACAAAGAGACCATAATTAATCAATGTATATCTATATATAGCCGAAGTATTATTTGATAGCAAAATAGCATCTTTATTATTTGTTTAGTATTTCTATTATATCTATTCAATTGGTGGGTACGGTTTCTTAGAGCGCATTCAGTGCATATTCTAGAGAGTGTATGGATTATAATATATACAGTTTTTATTGTATATTAAAATTTTAAAAATAAGACTTACTTTATAATTATTTAAATACATATTCCTGCAAAACTTGCACTAAACATCTAGAGCATGATATTCTTTTATGGTTTCCTAATTAATTATTCAGTGTCTATTATATTTATCAATATATAAACGTCATAAATAAGCCATATTAGATTATTTGAGTATAACATTGATGTAAAGGTTATTAGGTAGGATAGTTCAGTCATTGGTACGAATAAAGTCTAACAGACTTATTAGTAAAATTGTGTACATATCTTATCCTTCCATTTCAACAATTAGGTTTATAACTATTTCTTTATTCTTCAATATTCATTTACTAGTTTGCTCATAAAATTCATTTTGGAATTGAGTCTATCTTGCCACTCTCCAGGAATCTGTTGTAATTGGGAGATTGTAGAGGCAATAAAGGATTTCCGGAGCTTTTCTTTTATTTTGCATTATTGGATATTTTAATGTTTGTCCATATTTATTGAGTCATTTAATAAATGATGATTTGGCTATGGTGAGTGGTTAGTGTCTAAATCGTTAAATCTATGTGGTAGGTGTAATATAGAGGTGAATTTATTCTATATAGATGGGTGCCGGAATTTCATATTTGAATCGATATTTATTGTGTTTGATATTTCCTATAATAACAAAAGAGTGGTTATCCATGAGTCGGGTTCATTCATAGCCGCATTAATTGTATAATGATATGGCTTTATGCTTACTTTTATTAAGCATATATATTTTTTCATTAAAATCGGAATGTTGAAGAGTGTTTGAAGTCTTTTCCCTTGTATATATAATCTCTTAAAGAGTAAATTGCTAGTTTAATTCTTCACAATATTATATTATTTATTATATATCTACGCGGGAAATTAGAGTTAATATTTTCTAATATATTAATATATTATTTCATGAGTTTATAAATTTTATACTTTTTTCGTGCCAATAAAGGATTAGGTGATAAATTTCTTTTCCTAATAAGGGTGTATGTGAACTTAAAAGTTCACCTATGTTATAATCTCTAACCACATTTATATTGACTTTATAACTTCTATTATTGGATTTTATTTCAGTTTATTAAAAGATCCATAAATTAATTACATTAGGTTAGTTAAATAATTTACTTCTACGCAAACACAATATTGATCTATGTATTTCAAAAAGGCATATCTGGCAAGCCATTCATCCACCAACTTAGATTCACATTTATTTATATTGGATATTATATATCATTTTTGGCCTAAAATGGATCTTTTCATTATTAGTTTATTTAGACACAAAACTCTTTCTATATACTAATAATAACTCTTTTAGGTTTATAAAGCCTATGGACATTAATTTAAATATCATATGTCACCTGGTTTTCAATTAACAATGAATATATAGCAATAATTATTTGTGGATATGGTAAATCTATTATTTTGTATGTTAATTTAATATTATATCTAAAATTGTTCTATTTGTAATAATATTAGGGATGAATTATCTTCAAGTGCATAATTTGAAAAGTTAATTTATTGAAACAGTCTTTTTAGGTACTTATATTTAGGTATTATGATAATTATTTAATTGTTCTTTCTAAGGGGATTTAAATTATTCTCAGCTACTTATTAATAAGCGATTGATAACACAAATACTTAAATATAATATACGAAGGGATTAGACTTAGCATTACGTATTAAGTTTTTTCAATTTTCATTGATATAAATAATACTCTCTCGTACTTTCACTAAATATAAAGAAATTAAGAATTTTTTTCTTACTATTATACGTGGTATAAATCTAGAAATATCCATGAACATCTTCGTGTGGAACATAACAGACGAATGAAATAGCATGTATTTTTCTATTAATATTTATTAAATTAGCATTGCTTTTATATTGTAATTAGTATAACTGATTATATGCTTCATTTGGCTTTATGTTCAGAGATAATATCACTTGTTTAAAGAATGAACAAGTTTATAAAACAAATCATATTTTTCTAATTGATCTGACAAGCTATATATAAAATCATATAAACAAAATCTAATTAACGTATTCATCCCATCAGTGAATTATAGATTTATGGATATAAAGATAATTGATAGAGGAAGATTCCAGTCTACAAATAAATGAATTTTTCGTTTTATGAATTGAAATGTTTTTATAGTTTTCAAAAATTCCTCAAAATTTACATAAAAGATTTGAATCTATAATGAGTTGTTGTAATATTTAGGCTTTATAGATGTAATAACTCTATTATAATTATCTGGTTCTTTTTATCAAAAGGTAGATATTTATAACAGTTATTATCTCTTTTGACATATGTTATATAAGTATATATATAACTTTTAGTGGAATATAAAGAGAGTATAGAGACAATAAAGGAGTGAGTTGGCTACTCATTCGTATGAAGCCATGAGTTTTAAAACTTTAAATATTTTAATTATAACTGGTTTGATTATATTAAACAGATTAGTATTTACATATAATTATAATTATTAGGAGATGCTAAAGATATTATTTAACTACTTAGAATAGTTATACTTTATTATATTAACGTTACTATTTATACTAGAAATTATGATTTGATTATTATTAGACGTTAACTTTATGCAAATTAGAATGCGTTACTTAATTTTATTTAATTAAATAGGGTTATTTTTATTACTATCAGGTTCATAGTTTTTATATTATTAAACGTGTAATTTTATACTATTAATATAGAATTATTTTTTAACTATTTGAATACTTATATTATATAAAACTGGTCGTAACTAGTTATTATAGCATAAGCTAAACTGAATATTAAGTGAAATTTAGGGATGTATGTTATATATCTATTTTGTGTCACGATGGTTCAAAGTCCGTAACTATAGTTATATAGCCAACCTATATAAATTATTTGGTAAATACTAGTTAAATATAAGTATAAAGACAAGTATCAATATATGGAGGAAAAACAACACATATTTCTATCACTCTTGCTAATTTTCATTCACTTTGGAATGGTTATAAGAATTTTATTTCTCGATTTAAGCGTACTTTCATTAAATGGAAATACTCTTATACTTCCTTAGCTTTCCGTTTTGTGGGCAAATCGCCTAAACAGTTTAAGTTTCTCGATTTCTGAAAGCAATGTTGTGATAAACCAAAAATGGAGAATCCTGACAGAGGTCCATGTTCCTTCGAGGAGTAACAGGAACTAAGAAAGTCTTAATTTTCCTGCTGATAAAATTTTCTGGTCACCTGGAGTTAATATTTACCGCAATTTTTGTTAAACTACTTTTCTCACTATTAATCTCTCTGACGGATCTGTGACTAGAATTGATGCTCAATAGATTAATTTCTTTGCCCAACTTTTTTTAATTTACTTCTAACCTGAAAGATTATGGAATCCCTGGTCTGCTCCTGTTTCTCCTCCTATGCTCCATGTCTTTACTTGTAATTTTATATAATACTGTACATGGGACCTTTAATATCTATCTTCCTCTCAAAAATATTTTTAATTTCAAATCTGGTCAGTTCTTTGCATCTAGAGTTGATTCTCTTCTTCAATTTTCTGATTTAATTTCTAATGATTTTGATAGGGGTTTCCAGATGGGGTAACCATCAATCTTATGAACTTCAACTTTTTAGAAACTAGCTTTTCTCAAATCTCCCTCAACCTTCCGCAAATCTCCCTCTTAATGCACGTCCCAACTTTGCTCTCCTCTCTCTCTCTCTCTCTCTCTCTCTCTCATCTCTCTCTCTCTCTCCCTCTCTCTTCTCTCTCTCTCTCTCTCTCTCTCTCTCTCTCTCTCTCTCTCTCTCTCTCTCTCTCTCTCTTTCTCTCTCTCTTCTCCTTCTTCTCTCTCTTTCTCTCTCTCCTCTCATCGTCTCTCTCTCTCTCTCTCCTTTTGATTCACGGAGGATGCAGAAACTGTGAAAAAATAATTTCAGATTCAATCCCGATCATAAAAACTACTTGAATTACTTGAAGGATCATGATTTCGAGTATATAGCCTTCTAAGCGTTGAGATTTTTACTCATATTTTATTTCTTCGAAGCAGTTACTTATATTAAAATTATCTTTTTTGCACTTGCACAGGGTATTGTTCTCGTATCTCTATTTCTACCTATACTAGTGAATTTAAGGCCTCAAAATAATAAATTGTCCCCTACTTTCTAGCTCTCATAACCATTTATCTCTGCAGCGTCAAACTGATATTCTATCTCTTTAACAGGTAATACAACAGCAAGTGCGTGACGGAGCTGATCCATCGCATTCCATCACCATTGATAGTTTTTATTTGACACTCACTCGCAGAGCATGGGGTGCCGTGGTTTTAAGTAAATATGTGGAGATTGGCAACTCAAAATTTATCGATACAGTACCTCCTTCTATGCAGCCATCTCTATTTTGTAGAACTTCTGGACATCATCGGGTTTTCCTGCTATATTTAATCATCCTAGCTTTAAAACCTGCTTCTGCGCCCACCAGAGAGTTTTGCGTCAGGCTTGAACTTGGGTGAAATTTCTTCTTTTTTTTCCTGCTCACTTCTTGAAAAGGGCCCAACCCTTGAATATTATACGAGTATTCTAAAAAAAAGGCAAAAATGTACTAATCACAGTTCTGTTTTTTAGGCGCATGTAAAATGAACTTATTTATGCTTCTAGCAGGAGATAAATACGCAGGGGAGAATACGGGAAGAATTCAAGCTGGAAAGTTCAAGTTTTTAAAATTACAGAACGAATACC
>JABUQX010050641.1:0-14093 GCA_015478945.1 Trachelipus rathkii
TGATATATTGAACCAACCATATGTTTTGGTTTAAGCAGTTTTTTTCTATTTTTTTAAAGTTATCACCACCACTCACTGGCTAAGTCTTTTTTTTATTTAAAAAAAGAGGGGTATTAAAAAGATACTAAAGGCAAACAACTAGAGGGAAACTAGAGGGAAACAACATCAAAACTAAGGAGATGGTGAGTAAGAGTGTTGATATCCAAAATACTGGACAGCACAAAACTTTACAACCTCTCCAAATGTTTTTATCTCTACAACTAAAAACATCAACACTTACACTCACATGTTATCTTGACACTGCAAGCACTTCATTAATTAAAAACCAAACATATCAACCCTCCTACTCACCATCTCCTTAGTTTTGATGTTGTTTCCCTCTTCACATCTGTCCCTGTTCCCCTTACCCTCTCTCTCCTTGAACGCTTCATTAATGAAACTAATTTCAACTTATCCTACCCTTTCCCTCTCTTAAAACAACTTATCAACCTCACCCTTGAACATAATTTATTCGAATTTAATAATTCTTTCTTCAAACAAAACTCCGGTCTTAGCATGGAACTTATCGAATACTACCACATCCTCCCTCACCCTCCTTTTGGGTGCAAAATGGTATCGCTATGTAGATGATATCTTTGCCGCCGTTCCCTCCCATTATCAACCCTCAACTTATCCTTAACTTTATATAAACACTATCCACCCAACATTAAATTCACTATTGTTGAAGACCCTCAAAACAACACCTTACCGTTTCTATATACTCTCATTGCACTTGGTCCACCTCTTCAATACCATCCAATCACTATTTACCAGAAAAACCGTACATCCAACCCTTCTTACATACAACTGCGTTCTCCTCTTCATAATCCAACACTAAAATTGGACACTCTTTGCTTTTGCCTATTTCGTTACGTGCTTTGCCGCATATGCTCTCCCTCCTACCTTTCAACCTGAACTCAACCTTTTTAACTTCCACTTTCAAAAACCTTTCTGTATGTCCTTTCACATCATCCATTAAGGCCTTACAAAAAGCAAAGAAAACCTAACTACAATCCTTCCATTTAACTACCCGTTAATTCTTAACTCTTTCCTTCCTCTACGGCTCTACCTCAATCCATATGTAAAAATATCTTTTTCCAAAAACTTTATGTTTCCCACTTCCTCTGATATCCTCCCTCTTTAAAAAAAAACCTTGAATACTCGTACCCCCCCCCCATTTTTTTCCCCCCCCCCCCCGTTTTCCTTATTTTTGTTGGGCCCCGGGAGACGTCTCCCAAGGTGTTTACAAAATTCCGCTGCAAGGGATTGTAACTCCCTTTTACATTGGTGAACCCCATGATCTTACACGCCGCCTTTATCAACACACAAACATGACTTTCTACACGACAATCAAAATTCTTCCCTGACACTCCAACGCTCTACCTATAATCATTCCATTAACATTAAAGTATACCAAATGGACACCTATTTTACATGTTAACAAAATCTACCAAAAACATATCATATCCTTCTGCACTCATCAATTCCAAATAATTTCAATAAACAAAAAGTCGATTATAACATACACAAATACCAAAATTAATATTCTGAGCACCACACAATTTTTTTTAAAAAATTAAATATCCAATCTTTTAAAGTATTACATAACTAAATAATTCTTTACTTTTTTATTAAAATGTTAAATTTTATTTTCTTATTTAAAAGCCTTCTTCTGGAAGGAGTTCCAGCCTTAGGAACGCAAAGCTCAAGAATATATTATTTATTTAACTGTGTAAATGTAATTATTTTTCTTAAATGATTCCTTCTAATCTTTTCAATAAAGCCCTCCTACTGATAAATATTTACTCTAGCGATCATTGCTTTTAAACTATATATATATATATATATATATATATATATATATATATATATATATATATAGTATATATATATATAATATATATATTATATATATATATATATATATATATATTTACATATATATATATATTATATATATATATATATAGTATGATAAATAACAACAGTATAAGTATATAGTATATATATATATATATATATATATATATATATATATATATATATATATATATATATATATATATATATATATATATATATATATATATACATATATATATTCTTTCTCTCTGACAGCATCAACACTGCATTTGATGATACTAACGGAATGATTGTTTCTAAGCTGAACATCAATCAAGTACAGGTTGAAGACTTTTCCGAATATTTTTGTGTTGCAGAAAACAGCGTAGGATCAATTGAAGAATCGATTCGCGTAGAAAGTAAGTGAATTAATCGAATTAATTCTTAATTTGAACAATAAAAAACGTTATACTTTATTAGTTTAGGTATTCTGTTACTGAAGTTAATGTTTTGTGTTTTTGTTTTTAGTGAAAACTCCTCCTGTGATTGAAAAGCAAACCAAAGGAGAGAAGATTTACGAACTTTTCGAAGAACAGCAACTCAGAGGTCGAAATGAACTTCCTATTGCATTAGAATGTGTCAGTTCTGGAGTTCCAGCACCAACTTATCGGTGGACCAAAGACGGTGAACCTCTTTTGTGGCAGTCAGATCCAAGAATGACTCTTGAAATTGGAACAGGAACTCTATTGATTACGAATCCAGCTATCAAAGATAATGGTGCTTACCAGTGCTTTGCCTACAACGAGTTAGGAGTAGCAGCTTCAGAGGAAATTCTGCTTTCCAATAACACTATGATTGATTTTATTAGGGAAGAACCAGGAAATGTTAACTACACAGCTGAAGTTGGGAGACCTTTCCGTTTTGCTTGCCCTAAGGTTGTGGGTCACCCCAAACCAGAACTAACTTGGATGAAGGCTAGAGATAAAGACGGTGGCGTTGAGATGGAATACATAAATAATGAGAGAATAGTCATAGATGAATTAGGTACATTATGTACTTATTACTGAAGTGAATGACAGAGGAAGAGGAGAGTGAGAATAAATGGCTTCAGGTATGTTTGCTTGGCTCAATCTGAGCTTTTCCCTCAAGATATTTCATTAGCCAAGACAATAAGACTGAAGACTGTCAAACCTGAAGATGGAAGAATAAATATAGAAAACGAAAACATAAATATTGAATCATTCATGATGCATTCATCGCCAAGGGAGGTCACCTTCAAGTCTAACCAAGAAAATAGGCTTTGGTGTATTTTCGGAGGAGAGTAAGTTCTTGAGTAATAAGGGCTTCAAGTGAGTTTATATTCGGGCGAAAAAAATTTGTTTTTTTTTCATTTTATGCACACATGCTTAAAAGTTTTTTTTCCTTTTTGTACATGGTATATAAACACAAAGTGTTTACAAATATCTCTCTCTCTCTCTCTCTCTCTCTCTCTCTCTCTCTCTCTCTCTTCCTCTCTCTCTCTCTCCTGCTCTCTCCTCTCTCTCTTCTCTTCTCTCCTCTATACTATATAAATATATATTATATATATTATAGTATATATATAATATTAATATATATTATTATATATATATATTATATATATATTTATATATATATATATATTATATTAATTATATATATATTATTATATACTATATTATTATTAATATATATATATATAATTTTATATAAAATATAATTATTGATTATATATAATATATATATTATTATATATATATTTAAAAATATATATATATATAATATTAATATAAGTAATAATTTATATATATATATTATACTATATACTATAAGTATATAATATATTATATATATAGATAATATATATATATACTATTTATTATATATATAAATATATATATATAAATATATAATATATATATATAAATATATATAATTATATAATTATAATGACTATATATTTATATATATATATATATATATATATATATATATATAATCATACATAATACTAAACTAATATAGATATGAAAATATATAATTACTATATAAAGGTTCAGACCAGTTCCACAAGTAATTTGGCGAAGGACGGACGGAAAAGAGATAACTGAATCCAGATACTATGTCCAGAACTTCGGTCAAACTTTGGTCATCAAAGATACCCAGTTGGAAGACGCTGGAGAATACGAATGCGTGGCATCTAATGGAGTCGGAAAGGATAAGAATTATAAAGTAAATGTTAATGTAGATGTCGTTCCCAAATTTATGAAAGAATTTGAATTCCAAGCCCAAGTTGTACAAGAAGGCACGACTGTTTCCTTGTCCTGCGAAATTTTGGAAGCCGCTGCAGCTAATCCTACCTACGAATGGTTCTTCAACAGCGCCCCAATTAAGATCGTCCCTGGTTCTAAGAGGGAAATTCAAGGGTCAACTTTAATTAATAAATCAACAACTGTTGCGGACATCGGAAACTACGCTTGCAAAGCTTCAAATGATGCCGGTTATGCTTATGGACAAACTGCTTTAAGTATTATACGTAACTTTTAATCTTATTTGTCAAATTTTTTATTAGTCTAACAATATATTTAATTGGTATGTGCAATGATAAAACATCACTTTAAACTCATTTCTATTTCTTTTTTTATCAGCACGAAGTCCAGGTGTTATGGCACCCGTGTCTTTAGAGTACAACAAAGCTATTGAAGGAATCAACAAACGAATTGACTCGTTATCCATTCAGATTCAAGATTTGAAGTCAGTTGTTCAGGATCAGGTTAATCAAGAGGCTTATCGAGAAGAAATAAACGCACTCTTAAACCGTATCGCAGATAAACTTTTGGCAGAAGAAACTAAACCAGCAGACAACACTAAACCAGCAGAAAAAACGTCATAAAAATAAAAAAAGAAAAGGGAAGCTCACTTTTGAAAAAGTGAAGTGATATATTTTCTTACAAAATTATTGTTTATAACCAAAAGAACTTGAATTATTTTTTGAACTTTTTTTACATATAAATATCTATGCTGTAAATGTTGACAATGGAATCTCATTATCTCGCAAATAAGAAAATTTCATATATTTCATAAAATCACATGAATAAAAATGTAAACTCATGGAGAAATATGGGCACTTAGATAAAAGGATATGTTTCCTTTTCCGATATATATATAATTAATATATATCTTAAATGTCAAGTAGCTTTAAACTATAAATATATTATTTGTAATAGTATATTGTAGTATATAAAAAATGTACTATAATAACTATATATAAATATATTATATTGATATATATGTATAATATTTATATATTAATAATATAATATAATATATACTAATATATATATATATATATTATATAATATAATTATCTAATATATATATATTATATATATAAATATATTATTTAGCATATCTATTTATATATAAAATATATAATTCTATACTTATATGATAAATAATATTATAGTATATATAATCAGTGGTATATTAAAAATTTGAAATAATATTAATTATTATTATTATTATTATTAATTATTATATTATTATTAATTAATGTATTATTATTATTAATTTATTATTATTATTATTATTATATATTATGTATTATTATTATTATTATTATGTGTAGTTAGCCTTAAAACTAAGCTCTCTGTTATCTGTTATTCTCAAAAATTTGAGACAATATGAAAACCTTAAACTGATAAATGAATAAACAATATATTATTATTATTATTATTATTATTTTTATTATTATTATTATTATTATTATTATTATTATTATTATTATTATTATTATTATTATTATTATTATTATTATCATATTATTATTATTATTATTGGATTAAGGAGAGATAAGGTTTGGTTGGTAAATGATTGTTTCTAATGACTACTATGACTACTTTTTTTATCGAATAATAAAACAATAAATTTTATTTTATAAATTTGACGTTTCAATTGATCAAGAAAAGATATTTCTTATAAAACTCAAATTTGAAAATTGTTAATTTATGTTAAAATAAATTTCGACCTTATTGATTTGTGGGTTAGAACACTTCTATTTTATCCGTAATTTGTATTTTTATGTTATTTTTTTAACGTTGAAGTTGAAAATTGTTAAAAGATAGTGAGCTTTTTGTATTTAATCATTTTCAGATTTAAAGTGAAATTAATTTTAAAACTTTCTATTAATTTTTATTTGTGAAGTTTAAAATTTTCAATAGAGTCCACTCATTTGCCTCATTTTGAATTGTAAATTAATTTTATTTCAAAACTTTTTATTTTAAATTTTGGGGTTTAAAATTGTTAAGGTAAACTTGTTGTTAACGTATTTTATTATTTTCAGTTTAGTATTGATTTTAATATAAAAGTTTTATTTTATTTTAATCACCTTAAGTTATAATTTTATAAATATTTTTTATAAATAGTTTATCTTGCCAATAAAGTGAATTGGTGAAAGCCTTTTATGGTAGTGTAAGAACTTGTACTCCAAACTAAGTAATGATAAATGCTAAACTTGAGTATTGAAATATATGGTTATAGACCCGATATGTAGGGCAACAAATTGGGGAGAGGCATGTGATAAAAATATATTGTTTAATATGATAAAGCGAACTATAATTATCGGGAAGTTTAAAAACTTATCTCGGAGAAATAAGGTTTATAACAAAAACTTGTTTGGAATAAGGTTCTGTTGATAATATGAAATGGCAAGATGTAAAAATCTTCAAGTGATTACAAGTGGCCATTGCTGTTAGGGTTCATAAATGTTGAATTGTTGCTAAAAGTTTAATGTTTATCAATTTTGTCTTTTAGGTCCTACACACCCATTTCATAATTTTTGGAGGAAAAAAAAATCAAACCCAGGTAGAAAGGTTCTGGATAGGAAAGTGCTTTTACTCGATGAGCAATTTTTTTTTCTACTTCCTTAAAGAGCAGTTCTGAAATTTAATATTTATAAACCTGTTAAACCTACTTGATAGCCTTCGGTAGATACGAGGTGAGGGAGAAATCTCTTAGTCTACGTAGAGTTAATAAGACCAGACTGTTTTAGTCACTAGAATAAACGGGTTTATCACTGTAGTGCTAGTTTATTGTGCTAGAGTAAAGAAATTTTTTTTTACTACGTGCTCCGTACTGATAAAGTTTTGAACCAAAAAGTTCCAGGGCCTAGATTCACCTTTTCAAGAAAGGTCGTGTGTTGACATCTTTTTTATTGCTTGCAAGATTTGCGCATTGTAGAATTTCCCAGCTCTTGAATCCTGGGAATCAACTTGAAAGGCAAAAAAGGAATTAGATACACAAGTTAATATTCAAGATTTCAGATGTTAAAGTTTTATATAAATATCTTAACCTCCCAAATAATTATTACCGTAAACAATTACTCTTAGTATAAACTTAAACGTCAACAAATAGTTTCCTCACAAGAATGTGCTAGCTAAGAAAATTCGCAGAAGGCTAAAGTCCGATTCATGAAGTTCTCATTCCTTCCCGAGACGCGCCCATTACCGAGGACGGTATTTGAAAGTCGGAGTATGGACTCTAGATTAATATATAAATAGTATCAATTTTGTGAGCTTTCAAATTTTTCATTATTGTCAGAAAGGCAAATGAAAGCGGTACAAACAATGAATATATTTAATTTGTAATTCGAAATTGACAAACATTTGAACATTTAAGAATAAAGATAATTACAATTTTCAAATCAAATTGATTATTGCAAATAAGTCAATAAATGAATTAAAAAGTATTGATCCCTAATAAATGAATTAAAAAGTATTGATCCCTGCGAGTATTTAAATATATAAAACTGAAGATAATAATATTTAACAATTAACAAAGATATGCGTAAAATATCAAAAACACTTACAAAACGTTACAACTTGTGAAACAACAAATTCTTATTCAATAGTAGTAATATAGTAGAACACTTACAAAATTGTTACAATGGTATCAATTACAAATTTGATGAAGTAGTTTCACTAATACCATTAGAAGGGTATAAAATTTTAGACCACAAAAAACTCGCAACGCCATATGCGAAAATTACTTGACTCCAATCTTTTAGGATATCATAATCTATATAATATATTATAAGTATATATCATATATAATATATATATATTAAAACATTTTATACATTTATATATAGATTATGTTAACATATAAATATCACAAGTAGATTCCATCGGATATCCATTCATCCATTACACGTATTGAATAAAAAATTGGAATAGCAATTATAGTAGTCATATGCCATTCGTGCCTTTAAGATACAGATTTTAGACCGATATCATCCATGGAGGATAATTCTTTCATTTTTTTTTGATATAACATCGTATGATTACACAAATTTCTTTTTGTTACACTATTATATTTATTTGTATATGTTGCGTCTTAGGTTACGATTAAAGTGTGACATTGTAAATCAATGGGATACCGACCGATGTTTACGCTTGCACGCCATCAGTTCACAATTTTCGGCGTTTAATTTATTTAGCTATGGGATACAATATTTTCTCCTTTGGATGATTAACCAAATCGCATAAAGAATAGACAACCGCGCATAATCAAAACCGGTATCCTTTAAACATTGCCTCCGTAATCCTCCGCTAAAGTGAGTTATTTTCCAAGTTTATCTTGAATGTACAATTTTGTTTAATTGTTTATATATAGACGATAATTTAATATATATTGTCCAATCGACCATCAATGGATACTAATTGGACGAGAATGGCAAAGAAACGCCATTATCGTTCATCTCCAGATCACTAAAAATTTAAAGAATTAGTATTAAAATTGATTTTATTGATATATATAATTTGGTTAATTATTCTTACCCAAAAGAAAGTGATAATTTCATTCCTGGTAGCAAAAATAAACAATTCAGAAATTGTATATCCCCTATATAAAGATATTATCCTTAGAGAGGGCATCACCTGTTTGACCATTGCAATATTAGGTTTGTTAATTCTTACAGCAAAGGAAAATTAAATACATTTAAGAATAAGATCTTTCTTATCTCACCAGCGACAAAGTCAAAAAACATTAGGCAATGGTAATTATATACTATATAAATATATATTAATATATATATAATATTTAATATTATATTAGACATATAAAAATACTTTAATAAGTATATATATTTTATTTTAATATCATCATAAATTTAATAGTATATTATTTTTACATAATAAATTGGGTAATTTCTCATAAAAATTATATCTGTTATATATATATATATATATATATATATATATATATATACATATAATATATAATTTAATATACTATATTCATTAGGGATTGACTTATGTTGTACCGTGAACTGAAAGATATTTTCACAGTTACCAGCGGAACAAAGATAGCGAATCCCCAAAAATTCTGCCCGAAACCGGAATTTTACAGAGAATTTCCCTTTAATTGTAAAAATTGATAATAAAATAATTCATATATAACTCGTAACCTTTATAAATCTATTTATAATAATATATATATTTATTATAATATATATAATTATATATATATATATATATATAATATAGTATATTATATATATAATATATATATATTAATATATATATATTATTATATATATATATAATAATATATGTATATATATAATAGGGGTGGCGGTATAAATCCTGGCACTTAAGAAGTGGGATGCCTGGGCATTATTCTGGAATTGATCAATTTGAGCATTTTTAGAGCGAATTTTATACTTACTTTATTATACTTATATTTATATAATTATATCTATAATATATATATATATAATAGACTTATAATATTAATATATTGTATATATATAATATTCTTTTTAAAAGCATTGATTTGTATATTAATTATTTTTTTAATTAATATATTTATAGACAAATTACTATGCGTCATTAAAAGTTAAAGTAGTTTTTATATTAATTATTTTAAGTAATATGGTCACATTGAATTTTTACAAAGCAACACTTTCAAGAATATATTTTTAAGTGATTATTCTATTTAGCAACTCATACGAATTAATAAAATAACAAAAATGGAAACAGAGAAACAAAAAATTTTCAGAATTAATAACCCCAATTGCCAACTTTAAATTGTAAAGAAAGTGATATAAATTGATTGGGGAAATTATTGTTTGAATGAATGATTAATTATAGTAAATAAAAATCTTCTTAAAAAATAAATAGGAACTTAGTCTAGTCTAGTACAACATCATAAAAATTTTAACTATGGAATTACTTATTGGGGAAAATATTGTATGACGAAAATAAAAACTGTTACAAATTAAAAAATAAAATAGAACACTTGGTTTGAAACATGATTTGTTGACACAGTTGTATGTAGAGATGAACCAGAGAAGATGCCTTGCTATAATAAATAAATCGCGTAAATAAATATATATTTAATATATATATATTATTAATATACAAATTTATATAATATAATAATAATAATATATATAAATATATATAAGGGTTTGCCTCGTTAATAACTCCCCCCCCCCTTCAACATATTTTAATTCCATAATGTCTTATAATATAACGAGACGATTAATTTTTAAGAACTCGGCTTATTTGACAACGTTTCAATTTTAGCTAAAGTTTCTTCTTCTTTTTTAATACAAACACATTTCTTGCATCTACTAAATAAGGATTAATATTTTTTGCTTTTATTTAAAAAAATTTGATTTGCCTATGAAATTTAAAAATATAAATATAATATCAATTATATTTTATTAAATATATAATATACATATAATATTATATACTATATATTTACATATATATATATATATAATATAAGATCGTATTATCTATATATAATATATTTTAAATTATATGTAATAAAATACCGACCCTATATATACGATTCTAGTTGCTAATAGAGTAAAGTTAACTTCACATTTTAAAAAAAATAATATCACAATAATTAATATCTATATGATTTACAATTACAAGATATAAAAATATTCCATATTTAATCGAAAAAATACGAGGGTTAATGACCACGCCTAATATATAATATATAACTAATATATATATATATACATATATATAGATTATATATAATATATCATATATAATGTATATACATACTACATAATAATAAATATCTTAGATTAAGGTATATATAGAATATATTTATATATAAAAAGAGCAAAATATATAAAAATCCATGATTTTTAGACGAGCAAAATAATAAAAGTGAAGCATCAGAACATACATAGATGTCAACTTTAAAGTTGAATTTTACCCATTTGCAGCCCTGGTAATATTAACAAAAGAATATATAATTAAAAGAATAAGAACATAGTAACTAACCTAGAGATACACAGAACTATATAAATATAGAGCGAATAATAAAAATAACCAGGCTACACTTGATAACGATATTATGATATCTTACCTCCTAACGTACACACTTAAAATACTTGGTTGTGTGATAAAACGTAGTGGAGGCATGCTTAGACCATCGGTAGCTTGTGGTGATGTAAGCTGCGACTATTATGTCAACGTTTCTCTGGTCGACAGTGGAGCATAAGAAAACAATTAGCTTATTTGGGCGTAATTTAGATGAAGCCCCTTCAAAAGACGTAATCATCCTTACCGATGTTACTGTCATTTTTGACGGGTACAACATGAATCGTGTTAGCAGGCTAAGGTGTATGGAAATGACTTTTTCAGAGCTAGCCACAGAATTATTTGTAGAGATAAAGAAATTCCGCGGGGAAGAGGAAGCACGAGAACCAGTTATAACCTGTTACGGAATAGATAGCGAGTTTCAATTCTCATGGATGAAATAGAATAATGAGTATAAAGGGTGCGAGAAGCAATCGTACTTACGAATCAATCTATTAAGGAAAAAATTTCCGGAAATTTGCTCGCTTGTGAATGAGTAAGTGGAAGAGAGGGGGAGATGGGATAGTTGACTGAGGGGAGGTTGAGGAGGGGGAGTGTGGAGGGAGCGAGACCGCAGTGTGAAACGCCTGTCCAATCGTAAGATCTAAAGTTCATGAAGAAGGCAACGCGACGTGTAGCCAAAGCGGCAGATGTGGGGAGTATCAATATGCAATTTATGCCGGAGCACGGAACTAATTGTTGGAGCTTGCGGGAATGAGGATATCCAGACCGCTGTGATAGCACGAAGATTACGCTCTGACTTGAAACGAGAGAAAATTACTTTTACATCGTAGGTTCTCGTATGTTCTACATTAACAAAATCATTCATTCTTATTTAAATTCATTCCTCTACCGAAAGTTGTTACTCCTGCAAAATGTATCCTAACAAACTTTCTAATCAGAATGAGATGTAGTCACATATCATTGCGATTTGTTTCTTCCCTTAATAGCCCAAAACTATAGTATTATATATATAATAACGATATATATATATAATATACTAGTCCACCTAATTAGTAGGTGATATCAACATAATGTAGATTATATCGTGGTGGTATACATATCAATATTGGAGGTGGTGTATATAACTAGGCTAAGTAGTAATATATAGGAGGGAGGAGTCACATACTGGCAGTATGAAAGAGGGGTAAGAAGTGTATAGGGGGTATATTATATACTATAATATAATGAAGATTCATATGATATAAGGTTTCTAATAAAGTGAGGATAATATCGACGAGGGTATCACCAAATAATTATGAAAGACTCTTGAAAAAGGTAAGAAAGGAAGAAATTTTACAAATCTGTGGTACACACAATATCTCACAAAGGCGATTGTCAATCGTTTTAAAAACCATTACATTTTTGAATCAGAACTCAATAATCAATTGCAGAAAACCCTCCAAGATTATCATGATACTTACCGATGTTACTAATACAAAGTAAAAAACAAAAAAGTAAAGAATATACCTAACTTACCTATAGCAAACCAGTTCACATATAAATGATTTAATGAAAAAATTGTATAACACAGTTTCGTAGTTAAAGTATATAAAACTATTAAGGTTTAGTACATTTGAGTGTAGCTATAGAGTTGAAGATGACATAAATTGTTCAGTTCTCCATATTTGACAGGGTATATGAATATTTGTTTAGGAAATTACAGTATCAGAAATATTCTCCTCGACGGTTCTGAATATTCTTTCACTTTCGAGCATCATGGCAAGTAAGGAAGCTGACGAAAGAAGGAATTTGAAAACTTAACCATCCCAAATTTTCAATTCATGTGAAAACTATTTCCAGTGTTTTATCTAGCGATGAAGGGAAATTATCGTGTCTCTCAGTTGTGCGATGAGTAAGTGTCAAAGTGTAATGAGTAGTGATGAATTGGTATTTAGCTTGAGATGTGTATCCGTGAAAGTAGTTTTCTTTTTAAGTGATGACAATAATGGCATCATCTCAGAAGATATGGACTTTACGTTATTTTCACTCTCATTTCTTTTCTGTGTGCACGATTTTTAGATTTGGCATCACAACTCTTCGTTTAAAACACAATCCAGTTAAAATTCTGAGACAAATGAGGACCTTATGCGGTGAGAAGCAAGGCGTTACACTTTCGGGAGGCCGCCCAAATGTAGAGAGCATAGAAAAGTGAAGTACGTCCGGAACAGGAGAGTGAGGTAACAGAGAGCCTAGAATTAGTCATACAAGAGTGGCAGTTTTATCCAATGGTAGCAACGTGCTCCGGGAGTAACAGCGAATTGAGCCCAACTAATTGGTATTTTAGGCCTGAAGTGTTAATGCTTATTGACTCTTGGAGCAATGTGAAGGTTTGAAAAGGTAGAGATGTAAGAATAGCCTGATGAAGTCGTGCGAGGAGTGAGAAGTCTGCAGAGGATGGTGGAACGATGGCGAAGCTAAGAACTTGGGTTAGTTCAAAGATTTGATCAACATAGAAAACTGGTTGGTATTCTAAGGATAGGATGTTCTGTTTGGTGGGTGGATAAGTAAATCTGTTATTTGTAGATCAGATTAAGAAAGCTCTTATTCAGACTCGGACGACTGGGTGGAAGTGTATGTAAGAGACATAAGTGTTTGAAAGTATAATTCGATATCTAGAAGCTTTTTTGCATAATAATTATGTGGTTTTGAAAGGTGCGCTATATTTTAAATAGAATTATTGCTAAAATGACAGTTTGGGAGGAATCACATTCGGCGAGCGAACAACATCCTCTCACTATAAAGTAGTAGAGATGTTTAGGATTGCATAACATCCTTCTCTATTCCCTTGTGTGTGGTGAT
>JABUQX010050642.1:0-5000 GCA_015478945.1 Trachelipus rathkii
TTAAACCATTTGCGTTATAGGATGGATTATTTTTATATTAAAATTTTTTTCGAGGTGTCTTAAATAAATCTTGACAGTAATTTCTTAATGATATAACATATAATATTAATTCTAAATAATTTATTTGTATTTTATACTATACGCATATATATTTATCATTAGCTTTGTGAAAACCCTAGTTTTTAATAAAAAATTTATATTCTAAATTACGCTTTTTCTTAAATTTCAACATTACAAATTTAGAACTCTTAAAAGTAACGATTTTTCTAAATTTTCAACATTTGAAAATTATTTGGTAATTTTTAAAATTGAGTTTTAACGGGATTTTTACCATTTGAAAAACAAATAATGCTATTTTCCCCATAAAAATTGTACAATGACAGCATAAAAAAAGTGGCTTCCCCATATTTGTATTTGACAGTATCACTTAAAAAAATACGATAATATTTTTATTAATAAGAAATTATCAATACTGCATCATATATACACAAATTATATTAAATTTAGAGAGCAAAGCAATAAATTTTAATAAAAAAAAAATTACAATTACTAAAAATTACGCACTAATTTTTTTAAATATATCACATATTACAAATATATGACTCTTACAAAGTACGAAATTTTATCCCTTAAAAATTTCAAACATCAATATGAAATTAATTTGAGTAATTTTTAAAAACACATTGAGTTTTTAACGGTATTTTGGGACAGTTGGTGTATATATATATATATTATAATATAATATATAAGGCCGTTTTTTGTGACCATATATATAATAAATATATATATATATATATATTATATATATATATTATATATATATATATAATATATATATATATATATATATATATATATATATATTATATATATATATATATATATATATATATATATATAATATGTTATTTATATATAATATATATATTAATATAATATATATATATTATATAATATATATATATAATATATATAGTATATTATATATAATATATATTATATTTATATATATATATATATTATATATAATATATTATATATATATATATATAATTAATATATATATTATATATATATATATATATATATATATAGTGATTGCGTGATTTAAACGTAGAAACTAAATCACTAGCGTGTGTTCTTTATAGATAAAATATTATTTCTTTACATAATTGAATTTAAAATTATAAAAATGATCTTTCAACGTAACTGTTGCTTATGAACCTTAATTGATAAATAGCTTACCCTTAGGTTCATATAAATAGAATTATGTTTGTTTTTTTTTCTGTTAATATATATTTTATTTATTTCTTCGAGCTCTAAGAAATTTTCCTATATACAGAAATTCTATTAAAAATATTATTATTATTATTATTATTATTATTATTATTATTATTATTATTATTATTATTATTATTATTATTATTAATGCGTTCTTCATTCATATGTTGATTGAATTTTCAATATATATAATATAATATATATATATATATATATATATATATATATATATATAATATATATATATATATATTTTTATTATAATATATAATATATATTATAATATATATATATATATATATATATATTCTTTGAAAATAATCTTCTAATGTTTACTAGCTCTTCATTCTGCTCAATGTTAAACTTTGTTAATGAGGAAAGCAGTAAAGAGGACATTTTCCAGCTTATTATAAACGTTAAGAATTAGTAACAAGTTTGTTCTGTGAAAACTGGAATAAGGTGGTAAACATATGAAAGATGATCTGGACAATAAGTAATGCATGGGATTTTTTTCATGCTTATAGGTCTCCAATTCTATCACATGTAATATTTGTTGTATGGTACCGTGATAACCAGATTAGGCCTAACCTCCTTCAAATCACTATTTAAACCTTCTAATTGTTAACATTAGATATCCTTTTCAATCGTTACACTGACCGATTCTAAAATTGATTACTACAACACAATCTCATGCGTATTTTTGTCAAACCTTTTCTGAGATTGTGGTCCATTTTGGGATGCGCTTTAGTTTTATTTGTCTTGACCTGCTCTGTAGGTGTATTCATTTTTAGGGAGTCAGTAAGTAAATTGCTAGTAATTAGTGAGTTAACTCGTACGGTGGCGACGTAAATTAATCATTAAAACCATGACTTAAACTTTCTTCCCAAGCTACCCCACCTTTTTAGTTGAGGAATTTTCTCCCGATCCTCTTTCAATGTTATAAAATTTAATATGTAATGTAGAAATATAACCTATACAAAATTATATACAACATAAATAAAAACTCTGAAAACATAAAATATTGAATATGCAATATTAGGCCTCGCAAACTTTACTCATTATAAGAAATATATTACATATTTTATGTAATATGAAATATATAATACATGTGTTAGATAACTGCTATATTTTGGTAGTACGTCAAAATGAATACAGGGTACCAAAAAATTGCAGAGAGAGAGGGATATGAAAATGAAATAAAAAAAAATTTCCAAAAATTTATTTGGTAACTGAGGAAATTAGTAGTGAAATGTGCGGTTGGTCTGTTCTTAGAATAAAGGTGGAATGCCTACGAGTGTCTAAATGGTGATGGAGGGAAGATTAAACTAAAATTGTAGAAAAATAAAAGAAGCGTAATAATAGAGATATGTTGGGTAGAATAGGTAAAAAACCCTGTGGCAGTTATTTTTTTTTATATTTACAAATATGAGTTGACGATATTTAATAATTGGAACAATAGGAATGTCTTTACTAAATTTATATGTAGGGATAGGTATTTTCAACGGAAAAATAGGGAATATGGATAGAATGGAAGTGGCAGGAAAAAAGGCGAAAATTTAGAATCATGAATCGGGAAAGAGGCAAATAGAGAAAAGCGGTGTGAAGAATTTGTCCAAAACTTGCAAATTAAATGTTTTTAAGACGCATGAAGTTTAATACACTGCATGAAGTTCATGAAATCGTAGAACATCTGATGAAATGAGTCACTTCACCGAAGGAGAGAACATGACTTAATTTAAATAATCATTTTCATTTGTTCGAATTAATTAATGAAAAGAAAAGTAAAATCTCTGGTCTTAAATTTAAAACTTTTTCTGCTGTAGCAAACTCATATATTATCTACGCTTAAATTAGTTATATACAATTCTGAAAGAGATATATCTGCCTTATTGTTATTATTATTATTATTATTATTATTATTATTATTATTATTATTATTATTATTATTATTATTTTATTATTATTATTATTTTGTTATTATTATTATTATTATTATTTATTATTATTATTATTATTATTATTATTATTATTATTATTATTATTATTATTATTATTATTATTATTATTTTATTATTATTATTATTATTATTATTAATTATTTATTTTAACTTATATTATTATTATTATTATTATTATTATTATTATTATTATTATTATTATTATTATTATTATTATTAAAAAACGTTACCTCAAATTTCGCAATTAGATATATTTTCACTTCGAAATTTGAACCTATCCTTTTTTTTGTTACATAGGCAAAATGTCAAACAAAGGAGCTTCTTTGCTCTACATACATACATTTAGCTTCCAGCATGAAAACCTATTATTCATATGCTTCTCCTCCTGATTACTTGGTTTTCCAACCTTTGGATTTTCTTACCTGCTTTTTGGTGTGTGTGTTCATTATCAGAAGTATTGTGTGACAGGTGCCAAGAAGTTTGACGGATTTAGCTTTAATTTTATGCATTGAGAAGAGTAAAAAACTTATGTCCAATGATACGTATCAAATTTGTTCTCGTAATGATATTTTTTCGGTGTTTCCTTCATTAAATAATAAGAGGACTTAATGCTAATTACGGTGAATCGATCATTCGTTCTTAGCGTAGACATAATTACGTCAGAGTCCTTTAGTTTGTTCTTTTTTTTTTTTTTTTTTTTTTTTTTTTTATCTTCATGCATCGAAGAAACGTTAAATACGAGCTGCAACACCTAATGAAGATGAAAGAATAAATTTTTGTTATATTTTTTAAAATTATTATTTATTTTTTATTTTTTTTTTTTACTTAATTTTTTTTTTTTGCGAGGAAAATTTTGTTAACTTATAATTATTTGCGTGCTGAATTACTATTCATTTTGTTTCCTTAAAATTATTATAATAATTATTACTTGCTTTGTTGATGTAGTAACACCATCAGTATCGTATATATATATATATATATATACTATAATATTATATATATATATATATATATATATAATACTATATATTGTTATATATATATATAATATATATATATATACACTATATATACTACCTACCTATATATATATATATCACTAATATATAATTATATAATATATTTTATAAAGAACTTATATATATATATATATATATATATATATATATATATATATATATATATATATATATATATATATATAATATAAAGAGAAAGATATAAAATAATATTATAGTCTATATATCTCTTATACTATCTATATATCTATATATTTATAATATATAATAATATATATATAATATTATATTTATATATATAAATATATATATATATTATATATATATATTATAATTAATATAATAATATATATATAATATCACGCGAGAAAGATATAAAATTATAATATTAGATAATTAAATAAAATAGTTTAGGAAACAAAGGAATGCAGTGGCTTGTCTCTCGTAGCAATGCGATCCATTCTGCTCGTCACTTGATATTGTTGATGGATGACGTACTAAGAATCGCCTTTAAAATAATCTCAGGCCTTTGCTAATTACATGCCTCATCTCATGTCTGCTTTTGCCTCGGCCTTTCTTTATAAAATATGTATAATAATTATATTACAGCTTTCAAGGTTTTTCGCAACATATATATATATATATAATATATATATATATATATACTATATATATATATATATATATATATATATATTATATAATATATATATTATATATATATATATTATATATAATGTAG
>JABUQX010050642.1:10000-12500 GCA_015478945.1 Trachelipus rathkii
TCTTCTGATGACATAACTGCCGTTATGCCTTCTGCTAAAGCTAAACTCTTCGCACAAAAATTTTCCTTCTAATTCCAACTTAGACTATTCCGGAACTATTCTTACTTCTCCACCTTCTCCAACTCATTTATGCCTATTGTAATTTGTTTTAAAGATGTTATTTCCGCTCTTTCAGAGATTAAAACAAAGGAGGCGTACGTTCCTGATGGTATTCCTCCTGCGATTCACAAAACTAAACTTTCTAGTATGCACTCTTTCTTAGTAGACTATTCCGTCTCTTCCTTTCTACTTTATCCTTCCCTTCTTACTTTAAGCGTGCTGCCTCAAGCTCTCAACCGTCGTCCTATTGCCTTACCTTTTGTTCTCTCTAAATATTTCGAGTCTATCATTAATTGGATTATTCAATTATTTCAATCTTATCTCTTATCGCCAGTATGGTTAGCTTTCGTAAGAAGCGCTCTTTTACGTCGTTCCGGTTGTTTTTTACCAGCTACTGAAGACGGCCACTGTTCGTCCTTTAAATCTATAACTACGAGTGTTCCTCAGGATTCTGTCAAATCCCCAACTCTTTTTCTACTTTTCAAAAATGATATTCTCTCTATTAAATCATGTTTCTCCCGAGAGTAATTATATCATACTAGAAGGGCCGCCTTGTAGCATCTAACCTTTGATTTTTTTTTTTAATTTTTAATTGGGGAATTGAGAACTAAGTTACTTCATCTTTTTATTGGACATAATCTTCCACACAACTATAATATTTTCTTTGAAAACGCACAACTCAAACCTTTGTCTGTCCTTAATATTTTAAAGTTTCTATTTCTCGTGACCTTAATTTGCAAGATCACAAGATCACACTACTTCTCTTTCTAAACAAGCTTCTATGAGGTTGGGCATTCTGAAGCCCGTTCAAAATTTCTTCACGCCATCCCCAGTTGCTTGCTCTTTATATGGGTGTTGTTCGTTCCCGTATGGAGTATGCTTCACACATCTGGGGTGGTTCCACTCACACAGTTCTCCTTGGAAAGTTGGAGTCTAGGGGTTTTCATCTTATCAACTCCCCTGCACTCACAAACTTTCTCTAGTCCCTTTCTAACTGTCTAATTTTGACGACGACTCTCTTTATTCTATCACTATTACAATGGACACTGCTCTTTTGAACTGTTTAATTGCATACCTCCTTCATTGAAAAGGGCCCCTTGCGACGCCCCTTTCTACACAGTCTCATCCTTTTCCTATTCAATTCTTTGACGGCAGACTTAATCGCTATGTTCAATCTTACATGTACTACACTGGTAAAGTCTCGAGTAAACTCCCCTTTTCTATTTTCTCAGCTATCTTTTACTTGCTCACTTTCAAACGCAGTGTATCGGGAAAAGTCACCTTTTAAATTAGATATGGCTCGGTAATTTCCCCAACCCTGGTAGAATTTGGTCATCCTCATGCCTTTACCCACCAGAGGATATTATAATTATACTATATATAATAATATATATTATATATATATTATATATATTTATAAATATATTTTTTATATATTTATATTATCTATATAATATATATATATATATATATATATATATATTATATATAAATATATATATATATATATATATATATATATATATATATATTAGGGGTGTACCGGAACTGAAATTTTCAGTTCCGGCCGGAACCGGAATTAGCCGGAATTCCAAAAAAAATTCCGGCCGGAACCGGAATTTCTAATGACTTTCCTTTAACTATAAAGAAAAGGAAAAAAAAAAATCTATATAACTTTCAAATGTAAAATTATATATATATATATAATATATATATATATATATATATATATATAATATATATATATATATATATATATATATATATATTATATAGTATATATATTTAGTTTTGAGTGTTGTAGGGAAGATATATGCTGGTACATTGGTTGAAAGAGTGCTTCGAGTTACTGAAGGACTGATTGGTGAAAAACAAGGTGCGTTTAGGAGTGGTAGAGAATGTGTGGATCAAATCTTTACATTGAAACAAATGATTGGGAAAATGAGGGAGGAGAAGAATAAATTGTATTTAGGTTTTATGGATTTGCAACAGGCGTATGATAGGATTAATAGGGAAGCTCTATGACAGGTATTAGTGATATATGGTGTTGGTGATAAGCTTCTGAATGGAATCAAAAGTATGTATGACGATAGCGAAGAGGGTGTAAGAATAAATGGAGTAGAAAGGGATTGGTTTAATATTAATAGCGGAGTGAGGCAGGGATGTGTTATGTCTCTCCTTGGTTATTCATTTGTATATGGAATGGGGGTTACTGAAAGAATAGAGGTTGGGTGCAGGGGATGGTGTTAGAATGATGAAGAATGGAAGAGAGTGGAAGGTGCCCTACCTATTATATGTGGATGATTTGGTTTTGTGTGACGAATCTGAAGAGAGTTTAAGATGATTGGTAGAGAGATTTGGCAGGGTGTGTAAAAGGAGGGGTTTGAAAGTAAACGTAGAT
>JABUQX010050642.1:22500-45000 GCA_015478945.1 Trachelipus rathkii
CCTCACTACACACACACACACACACAACACATAGTAAGTATATATATATATATATATATATATATATATATATATATATATATATATATATATATATATATATATATATATATATATATATATATCATATATAGTATTACAACCCCGCAGGGGGTATTGATTCTATTATGGTGTTATGCTCTTGGTATACAACCTAAAGCATGGCATAGTGATATAATCCAATACTATGGGGACTTCATGCATCCTTCCGGCCCCAGCTCTAGTATGTGCATTTGCCTTTGTCACATATGTAATCTTTCAGTTTTCATCCTTTCCCCTCATTTTTCATATTAATTTTCTGTTTTTTCAATCCACTTCCTCCACCACAGTTTTTTTTTTTTTTTTTTTTTGCCAGGAGGTAGATGAACGCCGATAACACCCCTTCTTCCTTATGGGATGGCAATCTGGCTGTCATCTGTTCTGAAGGGGTGTGAATCGCATCACCCATTCGTGATTCGGTGCACATTACCTAGCACCAGGTTTGGATCTTTTTCAATGACCCTTCTAGAACATCTATAATAAGAGACTCCCCGCCGCTTAGCGCGGTCTTCCGGGCACAAACCTTATAGGGCTCGACATCTCTGAGGGGGGACCCTTTGATTTAATATACCATGGAAAACCTTAATTCGCCTCGGAAATTAATGGATTTAACGATTACCGAACCCGCACCGATTAATGGACTTACTCTTCTGAATTGCACTGAATATTAATGCCGTGATTCCTCCACTTCACCTGGAAGGCCTCTGCCTATCCCCAGCGATCAGTCGCCTGGCACGCCCTCGACATCCCAGGTGCCCAAACGGTCGGGGCAACCCCAAAAAGTGCCCCCAGTCCTAGTCGTTCTCAATTGTTTACTCCATATGCTGCTCCCCCTCCGGGACTGCCAGCTGACACAACATTCCCGATGTATTACTTATTGTGATCCACCACCTCCAAAGCTCTTACTGAGCAAAGAACCATCATTCTTAGCGATGCACTTGAAAAAGCTTTAGGAGTTGAAGACCCTCCAGTCACGTTAATGAGGAATGGGTCCCTTCTCGTTCAAGCTACTTACTACCCGGAATCAAAGTTTATCTTCTCATCCTTAATTTCTCAGAAACATCCCTCTTATTTCTACCCTTGATGAAATAAGAAACACACCCCAAGAAAAACTATTTACTCTTTAGAACAGTGTTTCTCAAAGTGGGCGATAACGCCCCCTTTTGGGCGCTGGAGGCCTAGAGGGGGGCGGTAAGGGGCCTAGAAAAAAATGGGGGGTGTTGAAATTATTTAGTAATTTTAGTTGATATTTCTTTATACTATATTTATAATATATATATATATATATATATATATATATATATATATATATATATATATATATATATATATATATATATATATATATATATATATATATATATATATATATAATTGTGGCTTTTAAGTTTTGGTAAAGTAAAAGAAAATTGGGGGGCGCTGAAAAATAATTGATTTTCAAAGTGGGCGGTAGACGAAATAGGTTTGAGAGTCTATGCTTTAGAACAAAAAGACGAAGATATGGCTCTCATTTTAAGAAATCTGCAGCAGAAAAGATTTCCATCACGTCGGGACTCGCCTGACACCCCAAATCATCGTTTACTGCTGACCTTTAACACCACTTTTCCACCTACTAAGGTGAAAATTGGGTTTACAAGCTACCGTGTTCGTACGTTTATTCCCCGACCCAGACGTTGCCTTAAATGCCAGAGTTTTGGTCATCCCCGAAAATACTGTAGGGAACCGCATGATATTTGCGCAGTCTGTGGAGAGGAATTTCCCCTTCCCTGTGAAAACACGCCACTCTGCAAAAAATATGGACTACCCCTCAGCGCCTCTTTCCTTAAATGCTCGTCTTACCTGTTTGAACAGGAGGTTTTGAAGTTATGCATGCACCATGCAAAAATTGAGCAGGAGAGATGTCATACAACAGCTCAAAGACAAATATCCTACAGGACCTAGGCAATCCTATGCCACAATTGCAGCAGTCCCCCCATCTTAATTCCAGTAGAACTCTTCCCGCAATCCCAGCAGTTACTGTAATCTGCTCGCCTGCACTACCTATATTGAAGACTATTCAAATAGTCAAAAAAACATCCTTCAATCCAATCTTCCTCCCAAAATGCCGTCAACAGCCCTACCCAGAGTGCTAACTTTCAACTGACCAGCAATGAAACGAAGTCTGTTCATCCTCCGCATAGCTTGGAGAGCATTTCCTGCCAAAAAAAACTCTGCCCCATACCCTCCCGATGTGTTCACCAAACTCACGTAAGAAACCTGCGTCTTTGTCCCCAAATCTGTCTCCCATCAACACTCCAACTCTTGAAAGAGATGTCCCTAATCAGAAACAAAAAATTAAATACCAGAGCAAAGATTACTCGCTAAAATATAAAACATCGGAATTTCTAATCCCAATACTGTCTACTCTGACCGATTCTGCGGGAGATACTTCAGAATCCTCCTTACTGGTCATTTGCAAACACAGTATATAACATCCTTAACTTCCTCAACATCCCTTTGCAAAAGGTGCTGCTCTTTTCTTATGATGAAGGATATATATACCTTGACTATTCCTTGCTCCCACCATCTGCCTGGTCCTGACACCTCACTCTCTCTCTCTCTCTCTCTCTCTCTCTCTCTCTCTCTCTCTCTCTCTCTCTCTCTCTCTCTCTCTCTCTCTCTCTCGCCACTCTGCTGCCTTGTTAAAGGCATCATTCTTATCACATTCCGGAGCTCACGTTGGATTTATTCCAGTGGTTACTGACGGTTCTAAAACAGGGGACAGTGTGAGTGTGTCTGCTGTCTTCTCTAACCACAACCTTTACCATACCCTCTCCCTCATGCTTTAAATTTTACGGCAGAATTAATGGCTATAATGATTGCACTCTTTCGAATTTTATTTCTTAACGAAGACCACTCTTATGTCATTTATTCAGATTCGCTCAGCTCCCTCCAGGCCCTTAAAGCCCCCTATTCTAAAAACACAATGGTAACCTCTGTGCAACAATTTCTCCTGCTGCTAGCAATGAAATCGCAGACAGAAATACCAGAACGGCCCCCATCCTCTTTCCGGAGCTGTTCTAAGTACCTTTCGGATGCCATTCGATATGGTTACCTCCCGTTAACTGATTTTTATCCTGCTCTCCGACAATTCTTCCGGTCTTACTGGCAGGAATGCTGGACAACTGATCAGCGAGGGGTGAAACTTAGAAGAGTAAAGCTGATAAATTGGTGAGTGGTCTTCCTCTTGCCGACGGAAGCGCTTGCACGAGGTGATACTTGCATGTCTTCGTATTTTCCACACCAACATCCACACAGCCACTACATGTCACGGGATCTCCCTCTCATTTGCAAATTTTGCCGTCGCCATGCCCTGCAATTTGTTCAAAATATCTTTAATGATTGCCCTCAACTGGACCACATTTGCCGTCGTCATTTTTCTACTCTACGGTCCATAACACCTTCTAAAAGGTTATCCCATATCTTGTCTGAATCCTCCCACTTTGATAGTAACTCTATCTTCTCTTATCTCCAAGAACTAAATATTAATATTCTTAACAACATTTAATTGTTTTGTAACATTAGGACTCATATATAATGTAAGAACATCTTTTTATTTATGTTTTTATTTATTTTTGATTGCATATTTATTTCACCATCTAAATTTTCTTTTACAACATTTAAAATAAGTATGAGCCAGGAGAGACCCAAGGAGTGCTACCGGGAGCAGGGAATAGCCAAGGTGTATACCCTTCATCATATGAAGTGTATAGCCGCTTTTCTGTGTGGGCCGTGGTGGATCCTGTACACAATTATATATATATATATATATATATATATATATATATATATATATATATATATATATATATTTTTATATAAATATATACTTCTATATATATATATATATATATATATATATATATATATAGTGTGTAAATTGTTCTGCTTTTAGTTATCTGTAAGGTTTCATAATAAAATCAAAGTTAAACCAAATAACTTTTATTACTCACCAAAAATACTTGTCATAGAAGCTATAATATATGTCTATTGTGTATTAAGGTTGAATAGATTTGTTTCTCTGTTTTTATATCGTGTATTCAAATGACCATATATTTAACAATCAAAGAAACTATAAGTATTTTCTTTATCATATTAAAGGGTTATACTACTGTTAAATTCTGCCTTTGTAAAGAATAATTGAAAAATGATGTCGAAAATATATTGTTCTTTTTTGTATTCTAGTCATAATGATATAAATGTCTTTTTATATAATTTCGTATTATTATTATTATTTATACACGAAAAGTATATGGATCGATAAATATATTTATTATTTTTTTAGCCTTTTTAAGATCGGTAGTTAGCGTAATATATTCTCTTTGTTTTGCTACTCCTGGAACAATGTTTTTTTTGTTTGTTCATTTCTTACCCTTTTTTATAATCGATATAAAATGATTAAATTATAACATATTACACTATTTTATATGAACCTAAATGACATTTAATATCTGTTCCCATTTTTCAGCCGGTAAAAAAATCAATGCAGTTTTGCTATTCAATTTTTAATACATCATTAAAGGTGGAATTGGATAAATCTCGGATTTTTTTTTTCAGTTCCATGTTGAATAATTTCTTTATCTGGTAAATTGCTTACGTAGTATCGAATTAATGTTTTCGAATATGTAAACACGCTCATGATACCTTAGCACGCTAAAGCACAGACAAACAGACACATAAATACACACACAGCCGGACGCATTTTTTTTTTTTTTTTTTTTTTTACATATATATATATATATATATATATATATATATATATATATATATATATATATATATATATATATATATATATATATATATATATATACCTATTATCTTCATAACTACTATAATATATATATATATATATATATATATAATATATATATATATATATATATATATAATATATATATATATAATAATATATATATATATATATATAATAACAACTACACACACATATATATATATATATATATATATATATATATATATATAGATATATGTATCAGACTCGTGTTAAGTTCATTGTGCGGATTTAAGAGATTTGAGTATATAATTGTTAAACCTTTGAGGAGATTGTTTCTAGGAATTAAATCTCAACTATATATATATATAATATATATATATGTATATATAATAATATATAATAATATATATATATATAATAATAATAACTGCTATATATATATATATATATATATATATATATATATATATATATATATATATATATATATATATATGTATATATAATACTACAATACTATTTATATATAATATAGATATATATATATATATATAATATATATGTAATATATATATATATCTATATATATAACCATATGAATGTTAATTAGATTTCATAATGTCCACAATATTTTTATAGAGTGAATGTATGTATATGAAATGGTGCTGTGTTGTGCGCCAAAATGTTTTATTGATGTTTAATTTTGGGTTCTCATTACATTTCCCTCTTAATTTTTATGAGGAATAAAACCTCACACTAAAAACCATTTCAAAATAGTCTTACTCTCTTTCTCTCTGTCTTTTATAAGTATGAATACTATAAATAGGTTATTGTTTTTATTATAATTTTAGGGTAGTGCAATATATAAATATATATATATATATATATATATATATATATATATATATATATATATATATATATATATATATATAACTCTCTTATATATATACTATATATATATATATATATATGAATGTCGTCATCGTCTTTAGTGAAAATTAAGATTATATATATATATATATATATATATATATATATATATATATATATATATATATATATATATATATATATATATATATATATATTTATAAGTAATATATATATATACATTTTTTTTTAAATATATATAACAACTATATATATATATTTATATATATATATATAATTCATTTCACTATTATGGTCTATAATTTGAATTTAGAAAGAGAAACACCTACTTAATAACCTTTCTCTGTGTTGACTGTTGACTCTTTCTAATTAAGAAAAACCCATATGTAGAGAAATCCCTATATGGATTAGTTCTTCATTTTGAGTTGTAGTAGTAGTTATAATAATAATAATAATAATAATAATAATAATAATAATAATAATAATATAATAATAATAATAATAATAATAATAATAATAATAAATCAAAATAATTAATAATAATAATAATAATAATAATAATAATAATAATAATAATAATAATAATAATAATAATAATAATAATAATAATAATAATAATAATTAACATATATTATTATTATTATTATTATTATTATTATTATTATTATTTTTTATATTATTATTATTATTATTATTATTATTATTATTATTATTATTATTATTATTATTATTATTATTATTATTATTATTATTATTATTATTATTATTTATTTATTTATTTATTTATTTATTTATTTATTTATTTATTTATTTATTTGATTTTCGTAGAATCTGTTATTTAAAAAAATGATTATTTCCTTTTTTTTAGTAATATAATCAAATTACAATAAGATTATAAATTTTTTTCCTTCGTAATTGTGTTCATTAAAACTAAATCTTTCTTGGTCGTCGTTGTCGTCATCGTCTTTAGTAGAGAGAGAGAGGGGGTAGGGGAGAGAGAGAGAGAGAGAGAGAGAGAGAGAGAAGAGAGAGAAGAGAGAGAAGAGAGAGAGAGAGAGAGAGAGAGAGAGAGAGAGAGGAGAGAGAGAGAGAGAGAGAGGGGGGGGGGGAGAGGGAGGGGGGGGGGGAGAGAGAGAGAGAGAGAGAGAGAGAGAGAGAGAGAGAGAGAGAGAGAGAGAGAGAGAGAGAGAGAGAGAGAGAGAGAGAGAGAGAGAGAAGAGAGAGAGGTAGAGGGAAAATGAAGGTATGGTCGAGAAAATTTGTGCTTGAAAATTGCGATAATTTTGATGGATTGTATAAGTGGATTGTAATGCTTTAATAGCCATTACGTAAAGAGGCCTCTTCTCCTCCCAGCTCTTGTCTGTCCAGTTTCTGCCAAACATCTCATTATTTTATATCTATATAATATATAAATATATATTATATCTATATATATTATAATATATATATAAATATATATATATATATATATAATATATATATTATATAGTATATATCTATATATATATATATATATATATTATATAATATATATATATATATATTAGTATAGAAGGAAACCGAAGGATAGCCAATCAGAGAGCAGTATTTTTATGTCACATAGGACCAACCAGGGAGCCGTTTTCCTTTGACGTCACTGCTGATGACCAATCAGAGCAGTATTTCTCTGATGTCACTAAACCAGCCCCTTTGTGAATTTTGGTTGTTTTTTGTTGTTATTTGGCTGTGCGCGCACATACACCAATGAGAGCCTTGGAATGATAACGTCACTTTGGTTTGATTGTTGTTGTTTGGACGCGCGCGTGCAAATTATATATATATATATATATATATATATATATAATATATATATATATAATATATATTTATATATATGTATATATATATATATATATATATATATTGTGTGTGTGTGTTTTTAAATATATATAATAAAAAGATAAATATATTATATATATATATATATTATATATATATATATATATTATATATATATATATATTATATATAATATATATTATATATATATATATATATTTATATATAATAATATATATAATATGTGGCGTGTGTGTGTGCTTGAACATATGTAATTTAAAGACGCACTAATATTATCATTCTTACTCTGTATCTTTGAAAAACCTATTTAAAACCATTATAAATATTATTGGAGGGAACAAAATATATTTAAAAAACTGTATTTAAAATTAAAACGCTGCCGTTTCGTTAGGCAATTCATACCAACCTCTTCAGAGCGAAAAATAGAGAATGAACTAATTTTCTGATTTTAAATTTGAAGATCGAAGGAAAAAAAGTACGCTAAGATAAGCGGGGCTGCAGCAAACAAGACGATAACAAAAACATTATTTTTCCTCTCAAACTCCAACAAGTTTAAGTATCCTGGCGGTGTGTGAGAGGAAATATCCTTTTAAGGGATTTTATATATATATATATATATATTATATATATATATATATAGTATTAATATATATATATATATTAATATATATATAAACATATATTTATGTTAATATATATATATATATATTATATATATAATATATATATATTATATATATACTATATATATATACTTGTTCCCTTCACTACTATTTATTATGATTTCAAATAAGTTTTTCATAGAATACAGAGTACGAGTGATATAAAGTATAGTACTTTAAATTGCGTATAATCACATAAATTAAAATCTCTCTCTCTCTCTCCTCTCTGCGATGTTTTTTAGTCGTTTTCCTAATATTATTAAAATTTCTAGAATGTAGGAGAAGCATAAGCGCTCTATTTGACGCATAAGGAGGCAATACCCTTCCTAAAGAGATGTGTTAGTGAAAAATTCCATCCACGTCTATGTTAGCCTAATTACATACTATAATTTTTAAACAGAATCGTCCCCATCTATTTACCGAATTAAATTAAACAATCGTGTCGCCTACCTTCGTCATGAAACTAATTTTTTGTTTGCTCAATGCAATCTTATATATATATATATATATATATATATATATGGTCTGCTATGTTCCTTACTACCACCCTGAATATTCGCAGTTACCATGAATATCATAAACTCTTGTATTTGCAACTTTTTAAAAAAATATAAACAGCATTTAAAATACTGCACAACTATGAAGAGACTCAATATGGAAGAGATTTTCACACCAAAATATCATTTTAAAAAACCTCTCATCTTATAATCTTAACGATGATGAGGCTACTTTGTTGGGTTTGGGGTTGGGCTTTTCACCGGGCACAGCAGAGAAATGTAATTTACTAATCTTTTAATAGCATTAAATCTTTGATCCCATTTATAATCAATAATAATTTGAGAAAAGATAACTCAATTTCCACTTTGTTTAAAAAAGGTTATTTCCAGTTTAAAAAATAAAGTATAATTATAAGTAAAGCAGAAAAGGGTGCCGGCATCGTCATTATGGATTACACTACTTATATTAATAAATCGAAACTGTTGCTACATGATCGCAACACATAAGAGAAACTAAATGACAATCTTCTCAATTCACACTTACGTTTTTAAAAATCATGTTAAGAATTACTTCCAACCTCAATATATAAACTTATTGTCCGCAACCCTTCCCTCCCATAACTTTACTGTATACCAAAATTACATAAAGAAAGTATTCCTTTACGACCCATCATATCTTGTAAAAACGATAACTTCGCTAAACTGAAAAAATGACTTACCAAATTCCTCTCTCCCTTGCTTGGCAACATATCCAATTCCCATATAAAAATGCACAAATATTTAAACAACAACCTCTCCTCCGACCATTTTTAATTGGTTTTTCGATTCGTTGTTAATTTATTTACAAATGTTCCCCTCCCTCATTTTTTTGGATTCTTACCATTTCACTTTATTAACATAATCCTTCCTATTTCATTAACCAATTTCATAGCACTAATCAAAATCTACATTCAACAAAATGCTTTTTCTTTTAATAACCAATTTTATAGACAGATATTTGGCACAAATATGGGCAGCAGTCTTAGTCCTGTTATTGCTTGTTTGTACTTGGAATTTTACGAATCACTTCTCCTTCCTTCCGTTCCTTTATACTCTATAATTTATTCATGGTATCGTTATGCCTATGACATTCTCGCCATAGTCCCAAATGATTTTCCCATACAATATTTTGTTGACAATCTCACTGACTTATTTCCCTCTATCAATTTTACTTTCGAAATCCCCAATAACCACAAGATCTTATTTTTTTAGACATACGTATTACGCAACATAATAATATACTTACATTCAATATTTTCAGAAAACCCCACCTTCTGCAATCAATATTTACATTCCTTTTCATACCATCCACAATACTTAAAATACAACATTATATATAGTACATTTCTTCGTTTAATAAAATATACAGATTCTCTATATTATAATGACGAAATACATATAGTTTTCAATTAATTCCTACCCTTAGGATATAACTAACTTAATATATCACAACAATATATTGAAAACAATAAATGACACCAACACCTTATATTCATCCTATATCCACCACAACAATTCCCTATTCACAACCTCCTCTCTAATATCAGATACACCATTACAAAACTTTTTAACACTCGTATAACTTTCAGCTTTCCCAACACCCTGCAACGCACCCCTCATTCATAACAACATTAATACATCCAAACCAGCAGGAGGCGTTTATTGTGTTCCCTGCATTGGCTGTGATCAATTTATATAGGGGAAACCTTAAAAACCTTACACTTTCGCCTGAACCAACCCAGCAATGAAATAAAGATATGTAACCATAGCAATGCTCTATTTCGTCATATAGATAAAGATCATATTAATTGGAGGGATTCTGCATTGATATCTGCTTCAAAGTCAAAAGACTTAAATACTCATATTAGTATATATTACAAAGACAATACCCAACTACAATATATCACCTGTTTTTCTTTCTTTAAATTTGACAGGACGACTATAAATTGTGTAAAATCTATCATTAATAAGAGGATATTTTCCTCTCATACGCTCGCCAGGATACCTGAGCTTGTTGGAATTTGAGAAGAAAAATAATGTTTTGTTGTCGTCTTTGTTTGTTGTAGCTCCGCTTCTCTTATCGTACTTTTTTCCCCTTCGATCAACAAATTTAAAATGAGAAAATTAGTTCATTCTCTTTTTTTCGCTCTGAAGAGGTTGGCATGAATTGTCTAACAAAACGTCAGCGTTTTATTTTTAATTAAAGTTTTTAAAATATATTTTGTTCCCTATACACTACTTTATAATGATTTTAAACAAGTTTTTCATATATTATATTATATATATATATAATATATATATATATATTATATATATATATAATATATATATATATATATATATATATATATATATATATATATATTATATTATTATATTTAATTACTTTAGTTTATATTTAAATATTTTTAATTTTTTACTTTTATTTATTATATTTTAGTGTCCCTAGATATTTTTATTTATTTTTATTTATTTAAATTTTTACTTTACCTTAAAATAGAACAATGTTACACCAAAGTCGGATTTGATCTACCTTTATCGGCGATGGTAGCAAAGCATTTTTACCCCTACATCTAAAACAGGAAAATCCTTATGGAGATGCTTTTAAATTAAGTGTTTCTTAGCAGTGCGGTCAATTCGTTATCTCCCTTTGTGCTACAATTTTTTCCTTTTTGAAGTTACGTATAAAAGTTATCTTTTTTCCCCCTTTTTTCTTTGATTATTATTATTATTATTATTATTATTATTATTATTATTATTATTATTATTATTATTATTATTATTATTATTATTATTATTATTATTATTATTATTATTATATATATATATATATATATATATATATTATATATATATATATATATATATAATATATATATATATATATATATATATATATATATATATATTTATATATATATATAATATATATATATATACAGGTGATTCAAAAGTCGCCATACATAGGAATTATTTATTACGATATAAGTAACAATTTATATGAACAGTTTAGTTATTTCACGGGCTCTATATGGTTACCATTGTTTTAAAGACACATTGCAATACGTTTACCCCACTCGTTGTGAACACGCAATAACACATCCGGAGATATTTGTGCAAATGCGTCGGTGATGCGATCCTTTAAATGGTTCATGTCCCCTATCCTTTCGCGATACACGATGGCTTTCAAATGCCCCCAAAGATAGAAATCAAGTGGGGACAGATCGGGGGATCGGGGAGGCCACTCAACTGGGCCACGCCTACCGATCCACGCATCTGGAAATGTCTGATCCAACCACTGACGCACCTGCAGAGCATAATATGATGGGACCCCGTCCTGTTGGAAGTGAAGATGTGAGTTACCGTCCTCGTGTAGCAGTGCTGGGAGTATTTGGTCCTGCAACATGGTGAGATACTTGTCGCCATTAAGATGCCCATCAACAAATATTGGCCCAATGATTCTATCTCCCATATCCCAGCCCACAAAATCACCTTCCCAGCACCTTATATCTTCGTTGGACACATCCAGTGGGGGTTAGCATCAGACCAGTAACGCATGTTTTGCCGATTAACCTCTCCATTAACGTAAAAGTTAGCCTCGTCGGTAAACAAGATCTTCGTTGCAAAGGTTGCGTCGTCATGCAATTTCCGTGTAGCCTATTCGCAAAACTCCATCCGTCTATCAGGGTCATCCTCACTAAGGTGGTGTAGCATCTGCAATTTATACGGATGCCATCTAGTTGCCTTTAACATGCGCGTGATTCTCGGTTAACTCACCCCAACGTCAGCAGCCAATCGACGTGTACTTCTACGGGGGCTCTGTGTTATTGCTGCGAAAACTGTGACAGTTGTGTCTTCATCGGTTGCTGTACGTGGTCTACCACTTCTCCGTTGATCTTCAACAGATCCAGTTTTTTTTTAAACTTTACGATACGTTTCGCCACGGTATCGTGTGTTATGTTGGTTCCATGTTTCCTGTTAAAGTCTGCAACAATCTTGCAACTACTACCAGACATGGCCATCATTATGATCTCGATATGCTGTTCTTTTGTCAAGGGCATCACAAGGGTATCTGAAAAATAATAGGGTATGAGAATATATTACAACTATAAATTTGTTATCTAGCTATTTATGTGAGATTTCATAATCACCAATAAATATTATATATATATATATATATATAATATACATCATATATATATATATATATATATATATATATATATATATATAATATATATACTCTCACCCTTTTGGAAGGGGTATAATTTTCGGAGCCCACTTCAACTTGACCACATTTAGCTGGTGGTAAGCACCGTAGCGCAGCTGGGGTATCATGCCGCTACAGACCATGCAAAAGTGAAGCTGAGCCCTTAACTTGGATATGACTAAATCTAGGGTAGTTAATAAATAGCCGACAGCTTCGCGTAGATTTAGATGTCAGAGAAGAGTTCGGAGTTCTGAAACGGCTCATGATGCGGATCACGGAGCCGCATCCGGAGTCGGAAGTCCAGAGTCTGAATCTGTATACAAGCGTATTATAAATAGACAGAGTAGGGTTATATTATCGCTATGTTTATGACCATAGAAATTAAAAATTTCTGGTTTTCAGCCACACATCACGGGCGCCTGAGAGACCCAGGGTTGGGCTCCAGAAAAAAGGAAGAAAATAAGTTCAAAAGTACAGAAATAAATGCAGATGAAAGGAGTCCGGAGTCTGAGAAGGAGGCGGACCGACTCCTGAGTGGAAGCAGAATGGAGCTGGAGAGGGAGGTGAGCCAGAGTAGTGCGGGGCATAAATCAAAATTATTGCTATCGAGCTTGCGTGATCTAATACGTTGCTATCTAATCCTATGTAATGATGGCTACTAAGTCGAATACGTTGTTCTTATCGTCTAACAATGGTAGCAGTGGTAGTAGTAGTATTTTGTCGTAGTAGTAGTATAGTAGTAGTAGATATCATAATCATTAGATATATCAATTGCTATTTATGATTTATAGATGGGATTGAGTGAAGCCGCGCAACGCGTGCGCATGCGCCGCCCTCAGGCGTGATCCGGGCGCCACCCGGCGCGAAAACCAAACTCGTGCGCTTGCAGAAGCAATATTGTCGAGCGAACGCTTAAATATTCTAGTTGTGACGTTATTCTATGTATTCCGTTTTATACGTTTAGTCTTTACACTTTAATAAATATATTTTCCTTTAATAAATTGTTTACTCCATTTATAGTTTTAATTTCTATATGTAGAGCATTAACTATAATATTTTGAGTACAGCGTTTTATTTTAAATTGAAACATTTGTTTTTACTAAAAATTCTTAATTTCTTTTAAATAAAACAGGTTCTTTATTGACCCTAAAGCAGTAAGTCAATAAAGCAGTATCGCAACACCCACACACCATCCCCTCCAAGCCGGCGCATGCTCCATTGCTTTCTGCTTTTAATCATATTGGAGCATACGTTTTGTTAAAATAACTTCATTGTTTATTAAACATTGGAATATTCATTCCATGTGATTTCTTTTATATATGAAGGAGACATTCTCTTTTTAGCACTATTTTCTATAGTTAAATCTGTTTTTTTTACACGAACCACCATGTTCACTCGTCAAAGGTTAGATCACAACTGATCTATTTATTTTACATCTAGCTGATGCCATATCCAAGTTTAAGGGCTCAGCCTCCCTTTGGATGGGCATAGCGTCATGAAACCTCAGGTCCGCTAACGGGCTACCACCAGCTATATTTGGTCCAAGTTAAAGAGAACTTCCGAAAATTTGTTATATCCCCTTCAAAATAAGGAGAAGCATATATATATATATAATATAATATATATTTATATATTATATATATATATATATATATATATATATTATATAATATATATATATAATATATATATATATATAAATATTATAATAATAATAATAATAATAATAATAATAATAATAATAATAATAATAATAATAATAATAATAATAATAATATAATAATAATGGAAAAAAAATATACGCAAATTCAAGTGGGGAACAATCGATGCCCCAAAGGGGACATAAACGATTAAGATAGCAAATTGACACGCTGAAAGAACAACTTAATTTAAAAGTATCTCTCTCCATATGGGACGCTTCCTGTTTGATTGGTGCGGTAAAAGTCATCCATACCATCCCGATAGACGGAGATCAAAATCCGCAATTCGGAACATTTTGTCATGTATTATTTAATCTAAAACTAATTTAAATAAATAAAAATTAAATAAAAAATATCTAGGGACACTGAAGTATAATAAATAAAAATATAAATTAAAATTATTTAAGGATAAAACTAAAGTAAATAAAGATAACATATATATATATTATATATATATATATAATATATAAATATATTATATATATATATATATATATATATATATATATAATATATATATATATATATATATATATATATATATATATATATATATATATAATAGTTGTGTGTGTGTGCTCCGCGCAGCGTCCAAACACATTGACAACAAACAACGCTAAACTAAACAATCACTATATAATTCTTATAGCACGTATCTGTCGTCTCATCTTAGTGATCATGATTCATTCCGAGTCTCTGCACTGTGTGTAGTGCGTCGCGCGGCGCCTAAACGTGCAACTATTCTACTAAAATACATGACTCATCAATAGGCTGGGCCTAAGGACGTTAGAGGATAACTGTAGCTGAGTTTGGTCGCATCATCAGTGACATAAAGAATTAAGGCCTCTATCGGTTGTCTTGTCCTTCTTTCACATCTAATAAATTATACTCTGATCTCTTGATTCGTGTTTCCCATGTTGCTTGTTACACGATATAATATATCATATATTTCGGTATATAATATTTTTTTTATATATGAGTATAATCTCTAATCTACTATCTCAGTATAATATCGCTATATCATACCTATCTATCGTTATATAATCTGCTATATACCCTATACTCTTATATACCTATATTACTACTCTATAGTACTTATATATATTTATATATTTATTATCTACATAGGTGTCTATATTCCTCTAATTATTAAGATTTGCGGAAGCTGAATGCTCCATTGTATCTCTTGTATATTAGCTTATAAAAACGATGGTTTGTACAGAGTCGATATGACCTTCACTTCTTATAATGCCAATTAAAAGTTTCTTATTGACGCCATTTTCTCTTCTCAACTCCTCATCTATTTTATTCCTGACATTGCTCTATTTATATATATATATACTATCATATTATATATATCTATCATTATATTATATATATATATACCACATATATAATCATTTATATATTATATATATATTATATATATATATATAATATATATATATATTACAGGGGTGTACCGGAACTGAATTTCTCAATCTACGCGCGGCAATGGATTAGTCGGAATAAGATAAATTCGGTCGGATTCCCGGTTGCAACAGGAATTCTACAATCTCCTACTCTCTCTTATTCTTAATTTTAAAATTATATATATATATTATATAATTATATATATATATACTATATATATATATATATATATATATATAATATATTTATTATCATATATTCTATATATACTATATATATATATAGTATATAATATTTCATCATCTTCTATCCCCAGATTGGGGATGAGGTGCATAACCAGAAAAAAAGTAGAAGAACAGAGCAATCGAAAAAGTCTCCCTTTTCCGTCCCTTTTATATCCTTAAGTGAGAATCGTCGCAGTCAGAAAAATCGCCTATGGGTTTCACGAGACTGCGACGGACCCTCACTGTGGTATCTCGTCGTAATGTGGGGGTTCATCCCCTGAAGCAAAGACCCACAACCATACCCCCTCACAAAATTCTGCCATTCACTCCTGTTATGCACCTATCTTCTCGCCTCTGCCAAACTCGCATTCTCTTCTTCAGGTATTCCTTTACCGACCTCAATACACTTTTCCTTCGTCTCCCAGCCGTTTGATTCCCAGCACACTCACCACTATACATCCACTTAACCAACCGACTAATCATTGTCCTTTCCATGTTACCAAAACCATCTTCTCAATGACTCTCTTTTATTTCTCATTTTACGCCTTTTCACACCACACAACTCCCTAACGCATTCTAATCAGTTCTTCTTACACCTTATACTGCCCCTATGATTGCCCATCTGAACACATTGTACCTTAGATCTATACTTCTTATTTCAGACCATACTTTTGCAACTAAACATTAACGAAAGTAACAACATACCCTAATGCAGAACCATATCGCACTCAAGACTTAGTCCCTTTATATCCACCAAGGATTTAATTGCACCAGCCACCTTCCTACTATTCACAACTTTCCTACTACCCTCTGCATCATCCGTTTTCTTTTCGTCCAACATATATCTTAAATATTTAAACTCTGATACTTGTTCCAATTGCTCGCCATCTAAGATGACTTCACACCGCTAACTCTCTTCACTCACTACCATAACCTTACTCTTATCTACATTTACTTTTAAACCCCCTTTTACACACTGCCAAACCCCTCTAACAAGTCCTCTCAAACTCTCTTCTGATTTACCTCACTAAACCAAATCATCCGCGTACAATAAGCAGGGCACCCTCCTCTCTCTTCCATTCTCTATCATTCTAACACCTTCCCCTGCCACCCCACCTCTAATTCTTTCATAACCCCATCCATATAAAAATTAAATAACCAAGGAGACATAACACATCCCTGCCTCACTCCGCTATTAATATTAAAGGAATCAATTTCAACTCCATTTACTCTTAAACGCGCCTCACTATCGTCATACATACTTTTGATTCCATTCATAAGCCTTCCACCAACGCCATATATCACTAACATATGCCACAGAGCTTTCCTATTAATCCTGTCATACGCCTGTTACAAGTCCATAAACCCTAAATACAATTTATTCTTCCATTTTCCTCAATCATTTGTTTCAATATAAAAATTTGATCCACAATCCTCTGCCACTTCTAAATTCATCTTGTTCTTCACCAATCAGTCCTTCAGCCACGACGTACCCTTTAACCAGAATAACAGCATATATCTTTCCTATAACACTCGATAAACTAATTTCCCTGTAGTTTCCACAGTTCCCCTTATCACCCTTACCATTGTATAAGGGTACTATTACTGCTCTCCTCCAATCCCTTGGAACTATACCCTCTTAAATGCTTTGTTACACAACTTCCAAATCCATTCAATCACCATCTCGCCTCCATTCTTAATCATTTCACCAGTAATAGCATCTATGCCTGCATATTTACCATTCTTCAACTTTCTCACTCTACCCATTACCTCCTTACTAGCTACCTCATCCTCAAAATACCTCTTTCTTCTTGCACCATCAAACCCATACACATTCACTATCACCTATTCAATACTGCCAATGTTATGCAGATTTTCGATGTGTTCCTTCCACACTCTTCTCACATCCATTTCCTCAGTTACGAAAGCACCATCCCTATTAATTATTATATGCAGATTCCCTTACTCTAATTCTTAACCTTTCACGCTTCCTTCCAGGAAAGCTTCCTATTCCCTTGTAAGTCCCCATTCAACCTCCTTCCAAACTGTTCATTTACCTCAATTTTCCACCTACTTATGCAACCTTTAGTCTTCTTTTTTTTTCCTTATATAATTCCAAACACACACACACACACATATAGTATATATATATATAATTATATATATATATATATATATATATATATATATATATATATATATATATATATATATATATATATATATATATATATATATATATATAATTGTGAGTATCAGTAGATGATGTCTAGTGCTTAATGGTCATAAATGAACATGGGAGATGATAAAAATTGGTGTACCTCATGGTTTTGTTGAAGACATATTTGTTTTCCTGATCGGTGTAAAATATTTGAATGAGGTTTAAAAAGTAGGGTTACTAAATACTGAGCCTGCTGATGAAATTTTAAATTGACAAATTTTCTGTTAATCTTGAGAGTTTATTAAAGTTCCATATAACTTGGAAAAACTGAGTTTGGTTGGTAAGTTGCAAACTAATTTCAATAGGAAAAAGTGTTAAATATTTTACACAGGTAACCCAAATAAGGACTTTGTTTATTAGAAGCTCTATGATAGTTATATTAGGTCTTAATTGAATACTGTGCACAAGTTTGGGAACCTTTCATTAGAAAGTACATTGATAAGCTTAAGATTACACCGTAAAGATGCGAAAATGAATTGTGGTTTTGCAAATGATATTGAAGGAACTTGATTTACATTCTTTGAAAAGAAGATTGTTGTTAAATGGAAATGATTCAAATTTATTAAAAAAAAATTCAGTTCTCGACTCGATTGAGAAGAGAAAACTTTTCATATGGTAGAAGAACTTTAGGTCGTAATAGGAAAATTTAAAAGATAACATTTAGTCAGGATTTGAGGAAATATTTTATTAACAATCAAGTAGTTTAATGTTTGGAATAATCTGCATCAGGTCGTTAAAAATAGTTCACTTGTAACTTTTTAAAAAGTAGTTTGAATAAGTTTTATGAATGATTTGGGTAGTATATAGTTAATATGCATTTAATTTTTTATTTTTATTTTTATATTCCTTGTTAAAAATTTCATACTCAACTTTATTGAGAATTGACAGCTTTCGTTCTGTGCTGTAGACATTATTTATGTAGTAGCCTCTTTGGAGTTAAGTTTCATTTACAAAGGATTGAGAAATTGGTTGTGAAAAAATAAAATTTTTACAAAAGAAAATGTGTGCAAAATATTTAACAATTAAGTCAACTTATATTATAACAATATATAATCAACTTATAAATCCAATAATCATGAAGCATGTTTTGGCATTTTAATCTGATAATTTAATCAGACAAAAATCGTTACTTGTATGACTCTAAATTTTAAAAGTATATTCGGATGTAAAAATTCCGGTTCTGGATCGGGAACACAGAATAAAATATGAATTTCCGGTACGACCTCAGGTATATATATATATATATATATATATAGTATATATATATAATTATATATATATTATATATATATATATAATATATATTATAATATATATATATAGTATATATATACTATATATTATATAAAAATATTTATAAAATATAAATATCTTATATATATATATATATATATATATATATATATATATATATATATATATATTAAATAAAAAATAATTTCATAATTTTTATATATCTCCAGTTTAATATTGTAAGTTAATTAATTTAAATAAAAATACTTACTTTTATGGGTTTTTTGTACTTTGTAATAGTAAAGTATTTGATAAAAAGTATTTAATATTGATTTTGTTTTTCGTATAACTTCAATGTTTTTGTTAAGCAATGTTTTCCAAATTTATTAAAGAATTAAAAAAAAGAACCTGAAAAAATAATAGAAAAGTCACAAAGCCGTGAGAAATTGTGTAAAAATTCCTATTCCAATATGGCGAGTCAGAATTTGAAATTGAAAGACTTTAGTCGTAGTCAGAAAATGGGTGGGTCCTAAACTCCGAAGATGCAAGGAAAAAATAACCAAGTGATTTGTAGTTTTGAGTCAGAGTTAAAATTTCTTTTTACAGCTCTGCAAGCATCGAAATAAAGCATATATATGTTTATAGAGAACTGTTTTGCCTAGAATAAATACCCCTATGGTACAGTTGGCACACACTATCCTTTCTATGATATTCCCTCCCGGCGCGCGCACGCAGATACACACTATTAATATATATATATATATAATATATATATTATAATATATATATATATATTATAATATATATATATATATATATATATATATATATATATATATATAATAATTATATATATAATTATTATATATATATATATTATATATATATATATATATATATATATTATAATATATATTATATATATATATATATTATTATATTATTATATAATAATAATATATATTATTATATTATATATATATATATATATATGTATTATATATAATATATACTCATAGTATAATATATAATATCTAGATGAATACGATACCTCATTTTCTTGATATCAAGTATAAGTATACCCACATTTGCAATGGTGACGCAACATTATGCACATACACATTCTAATATAAGCTTTTATATAAAGTTTTTAAGTATGCTTTAAGGTGATTTATATGAGCAAAATCATTTAATAAGTTTCTATGTACCTGAATAACCGAGGCATTCCAAGCAATATGGTTAATTTGAACGTTTTTGCAAAAAGTTGATATCAAAACTCACAAATAATAGGAAAGTATTATGCTATTAATTGAAACTACTAATACTAATTTAATAAATAAATAATAAACCTTATAATATTAATATCAATAATAATAATAATAATAATAATAAATAATAATACGTGTTTTAATTATATTTGTTTATGAAACAATTTGCTCATTAGCTGGTTGATATGTTCTTTTAATGTCATTTTTTCATCTAACGTAGTTATGATGTGATTGATCTTGTGTTTCTAATTCATAATCTTTTTTTTTTCCCTTTTAAATAGATCTTGTTTTAGAACTTCCTTCTTTGTAATGAACCGATATTGCTCATTTTAATCTATTGAGAAAATTCTTACTTTTTCGATTTTGGTTATTAGTTTTCTTTTTGAATTCTTATTCTAGTTTTCTAGCGTTACATATAAATTCTCTTCCCCTTAGAGTTGCTTTTTAAAAAAATTTCTTCCATTTCATCATTTTTTTCCCCCTTTTATTTTCCTCCCCCCCCCCCCCCCCCCATCCTTTTTTTTCCATCAAAATGTTGCCCTCGTTTCATATTCCTTTTAATTCGTTATTTACGTTTTTTATTTTAGTTTTTTGATTCTTGACTAATCTTTTATCTTATCCTACATACATTTTTCCTTTTTTTTTTTTTTTTTTTTGGACTTTTTCATACTTTGCCTTATTGCCACCTTCTGTTATTATTATTATCTATCGTTCCTAACTTCCTTGATACTTTCCTTTTTATCTTACTCCTTATTGCACCTGATTTTTACCTAGGTTATTCAAATATTTCTCTTCTCTTTGGTCTGTTATTCCTTGTACATGGCCCCATAAAACATCTTACATGTGATGTATATTTGTCTTATTTACTTCAACTTATTTAAATCCGGAAAGTCTTTGAAATTACCAATATTTATTTGTTTAGATGCCTTAATATTTCTAATTTTTTCTATGTAATGTACGTAATAACTTTTTCATTTCCAAACAAATATTAACATGTAAAATGAAATGTTGACTACTACTACTACTACTACTACTACTACTACTACTACTACTACTACTACTACTACTACTAATAATAATAATAATAATAATAATAATAATAATAATAATAATAATAATAATAATAATAATAATAATAGTAATAATAATAATTAAATTAATGATAATTAATTATTAATAATTAAATTAATTATGGTACCTCAGATAGTTTTAATGGTTCCACTCTTTATCAAATCGTATGAAACAGTTTTCATTTTATTATTTCGTTTGGTCGCATCGCTCTCTTTTGTATGGCTTATTCACAGTAATAATATAATACTAATGAATCAATAATAATAATAATATAATAATAATAATAATAATATATAATAAATAATAATAATTTTAAAATTAATGGTATTATTTTGAATAATGAAACTAATGACAGTTTGGTCCTTTTCTTCAAT